>PVKB01004197.1:0-155104 GCA_004027205.1 Ctenodactylus gundi | reverse complement strand
CTACTTGTTCCAGACATTAGTGTTTAAAGCCAAATAGTGCAGATACCGTTACCTTACTTGGCAGCAGGAGGTGTGAGAGGTCTAGGGACCTGCTCGAAGTTCCATGGCTAGTAAGAGGCAGGACTGAGCCTGCATTATTATTTTTGGTCTTGCGCTCTTTCTAATAATCCATGCCTCAGGAAGAAGAAGAGGGGGAAAGAGTAGAAAAGAATAAACTAAATTAAATTGTTTAAGTAGTTAAATGAGGGCTCATTTGTCCTTCTTAGAGATGTTTTCTGTTATTTAACACAAAGAAGGGAGTATTCATACCGTTCATGGCTGCTTGGAGTTGCTGAAAGCATCACTGCAGGAACAGGAGAGGTGGACAGGATTCTGACAGTTTTGGAGGAAGTAAAGCAGTGAAAGAAAGGGCTACAGAGGGTCTGAATGGACAGGGATGGCTGGTGGGAAGTAGTAGCATCAGCAGTTGTAGATACAGAAGCTGAGCTTCTCATTCATAAGGGGAAAGATAATACCACCTGTGTTTGAGGAACTTAATTAGATAATGCATGGGGAGTTTGTAACACTGGTTGCTACAAAATACGTAGTGAATGATTGTTACCAGTGTTAGAATAAATTGTGGGGGCTGGAGGAATGGCTCAGTGTTTAAAGCGGTAGGAAGTGCTATATCAAACATTAAGTGCCCGAGTTTAATTCCCCAGGTGGTGTATGTCTATAATCCCAGCCCTTGGGAAACTGAGGCAGGAGGATTGCCATAAGTCCAAGGCCAGCCTGGGCTCCATAGTGAGTTCAGGACCAGCCTGGGCTACAGAGCAAGACCCTGTCTCAGAAAAAGAAAAAAAAAGTGTGTGTTTATATACTTATACATGTTGCTTTGGATCTGAATTACTTTCTCGTCTTTGGGACACAATACTTGATACTCAGCTTATGGGAGGAAAAGTTGGTTTTGGTTCATGTTTTAGAGGTCTCTGTTCCTTCGCTATTAGCTGGTAATGGGGGAAGGCTCTGGGCAGAGGGCAGCAGCTTGTTCCGTTAGAGCCAGGGAGCAGAACTGGACCTGCAGGAGCGGGAGACAAGAATATACCCTCCATACATGCCCCAGTGGCCCACCCCTTCCAGTTAGATAGACCTCATCTCTTAGCAGCATCTGAAGTCACCAGTTGATTAGGTCCCTTGATCCAGTTAGCTTCTGTCATCCAGTCATTTTCCAAATACCTGAAGCTTTTGTG
This sequence comes from Ctenodactylus gundi, assembly GCA_004027205.1. Lineage (NCBI taxonomy): Eukaryota > Metazoa > Chordata > Mammalia > Rodentia > Ctenodactylidae > Ctenodactylus > Ctenodactylus gundi. The sequence goes on along the minus strand of PVKB01004197.1, from coordinate 153,875 downwards.
GCACATTCTAGATCTAAACCACAACTTTTCTGTCAGTGAAGTTTTGTTATGGTAGTGTTATTTTTGTAAGTCTTCTGATTGCTGCTGCTTTGGGGGTTGCCAACTACTGCTCTTCCTGTTCTAATTTTGTTGTAACATGACAGTGGGCACTGAGGTGAGAGAGATAGATGTGTACACATCACAGGGCTTTTGCAGCTCAGAGTAACTGAGAATCAGTGATTTAGGAGATGGTTGTAGCTAGTGTGTTACAGATGTGGGAAAGATCAGGGTCTTGGTAGACAGGGGACATCAAAAGAGGATACAAAGTAAAAAATATTTATGTGCCTCTACACATTTTGCTGGATGCTTGGTTCATATTTTTCCCAATTACTGTGACCTTACAACAATCACTGAAGTTCTAAGTATGAGCTATATTGGCTAAGACAGTCCAGAGGAGAAGATATATGAGATTATTGAAAATGGTTTTAAAAGGTATGTTTTTAAAAATGAGTGGTAAAGTAAAACTAAAGATTGAGTAAGTCAAACCATCCTTAAAGTTTTATAAGATTTCAAAATGGAGAAGGACCACAAACATATCCTGGTTCTCTCTTCCAGTTTGCAGACCTGAAGTCGTGACCAAGTTCACGCTGTCAGTGGCAGGATCCAAAGCCTTTGTTGCAGCTTGCTACGGTTTAGTCTCTTCTTTTATTTGGAAAGAGGGAAAACACATAGGAGTCTTTGAAAAGTTGTTTTCACCCCTCCTGAAGTCTTAGAATTGGTTTATAAACTGTTGAAGACTAACCAGTAATCAGAAACCAGAGGAGAAACGTGATTTCAAAGACTTAGATGGAGTTTAGTTTTGTTCCTGTTTTTCCAGTAGAGGGCAGCAATGAGTTTTAGTCAAGCTAAAAGTTTTGGCCTTTTGAAAGCATAGTAGTGGAGCGATCAAAGGGATTTTAGGTCCCTTTTGAAATATGAACAGATGGTGCCTTAGCTAGGATGTTATTTTGTTGGGCAGAAGATTAAAAGATGGTGATGTAAGTGCTTCTCGCTATTACTACTGTTATTTGAAATTTAAAAATTTACATTTATTTTCTGTTATATTTTGTACTAACTAACCTAACAGTTGTATTTTACATAATTCATGTCAAAACAAAAAGTCTCAATTTTAAGTACTGAATTAGAGATCTTCCAGTATATTGTGGAAAATTAATAGTTTGAGTTGTTGAGCCCAGTGGTAAAGGCCTGTGATTGTAGCACTTACAATTCAGAATTTTAAGTTAAAGCCTACCATGAGCAACTTAATGACTTAGCAAGACTGTCTCTTAAAACCAGAATAAAAAATAGGCTGTGGATGTAGTTCAGTGTGAAGGCCCTGAGCTTAGTCCCCTGTACCAAACCAAACTAGACCAAACAAAAATAGTTTGAGGAACGGTGACATACTATTTCTGTGAAGTTGTTTGCGTTCTGCAGTTGTCCTTGGAGCTGGGCTAGCGAAGGTGGGAGGGAGTCATGTGTGGTAGCTGTAAGAGCACTCATCTCACCAACAGTCACCCACACGGTAGGGTTTGAAACAAAGTTCCTGTGGTGACTGACTGGGTCGAGAGTGTGGTTCTCAAACTGCTTCCTGCTTCCTGCTCTTTTGCCTTGTTTATAACCAGCCAAGTGTATCAGGTATTTCACAGGAAGAGGCACATGCTTAACCAGAGGAGAGGGGCGGGTGAGGATTTGTTTTCCCTGCTTTACCATCAGAAACAGTAGTCTGGAGAGGTTAAGTTTACTGATTTAACTGGGATTGTAACTGGGTCAGGTACTCCTGGAATATAAACTCGCTCATGGCTTTCATTAATTGATACTGATAAAAAAATGCGTTATTTGAATAATTAGTTTAGAACAGTTCCTTTGGTCAGAATGGTGCTTTTGGTCACTAGAGGGTGCTATAAGTTCATTTCAGACTCTGGACAGAAATTGCTTCTTACCCTATAAAATCCTTTGCAGCAGCTCTTGTCCAGTATCTGCTGTAAAGAAGTTGTTGGTGTTTAGAGGGGGTGAAGTAGGTGAGTGTTTGAAATCCAACAAGGGGAAAAAGCACCAGAGAGAATTACTTTCAAGATCCGGTGAATGAAATTTTTATTTTTTAAAAAAATTACTTATTTGTTTATTTATTTAGGCATGGTCTCATTCTGTCTAGGCTGGTCGTGAGTTCACTATGTAACCCATGTTGGCCTTGAACTTTCGGCCAACCTCCTGCCTCAGCCTCCTGAGTGCTGGGATTACAAGTATGTGCTATCTCATCCAGTTTATATGATGCTGGGGAATTGAATCCAGGGCCTTCTGCTTTCTAGACAAGTTAATTGCTGTGCTATTCCTCCAGCTCGTGAATGAAGTTTTTGTTTTGTTTTTTATTTTTTATTTTTTTGAGTATATATTCTGGGACAGTGGCTTCTTCCTGGTTGCGTTTGATGGACAGCTAAAAAGACTCACTCTGACGATGATGTACTGGTTCCGTACAGGGGGCCTGTTGTTTATTTGTTCATTTATTCACTCATTTATTCATTGGGGGTCTTAATCTATACCGCAGGCTGGTTCTGAACTTAACTGTGTAGCCCAGGCTGCCTTAGTTTCTTGAATATTGGGATTATGGGGATATGCCACCGAGCCCAACTTATATGGTACTAGGGAACAAAACTCAGGGCCTTTTGCTTGCTAGGCAAGTGCTTTAACCACTAAGCTACTCTCCAAGTAGCTTTAAGTTTAGATCTTTTAGAAACACCAAACCTTGTACATTTTCAAGATTTTGGAGTTCTACTTTTGGAGATTCAGCAATGATAGAGATTTTGAAAGTATTCTAAGAGGTACCGATTTTACAGTGTTCTGGAGAACCAGTTGTTTTATATTATCAGCATTGAACAGGCAGGCTCTTACGTCCATTTAGATGTTCGTGATTTGCCTAGTCAGGTGCATTCTGTGCTTCATTTCTGCCTTTGGGAGATTTGCTAACTTTTCCCCAAAGGCTCATGAACATGAGTTAACTTTTCTGAAACTTAATTTCCACACATGTATTGAGAGAATTCCTCCTTCTGCCCGCTCATCTGTCCCTGTCCATTAGTGCTCCCTGAACATGAGCATCTCTAGTGACTTGGGTTTGACTGCCATTACGTCAGCTGGCCTCTGAACTTTCTTTCTCTCAGCTCCTGTGGTAAACCCGTTCTTAGATAAGCCACCAGTAGTGGAGAAGAATTGGCTAGAGTTTCAGGAAAATACTTATGAAATAGTCAGCAAATCCCTTTTTGATCTTGTCCAAACTATAGTGTAGTTTCTTCCTCTTCATGCTTTAAAACTCTTCGTTGGCCTTCTGTCAAATGGAAGATTGAAGTTGCTGTCCCTTATGGGATGAGATTCACATGAAGTGGTGGGTAGGGACCACGCCCAGCAAGCATCCTTAGGGTTGGTGTTCTGTGGCCTCTCTCAGCCACTCCCGCCTTGTCTTCTGTCACACCTTTTCAGAATTGCCAGTTCTTTTTTTATATCAGTAGATAGTAGGTGGTAAAAACCCATATGTTTTACAAGAGTCCACTCTTACTGGTTCCCGCTTTAAAGACACCCTTGTCCTTGAACTTGGTCTCTCCAAACCTTGAGCCTCTCTGGAAACCTTTCTTCATGCACTGCCCCTTGCCTTGTCCTCACAGAGTTCCTCCTCCTGCCGCTTGGCTTGGGCAGAATTCTCTTGTGGCACTTGCTGTGCACTTTTTATGCTTTTGCCTACCGTACCGTCTGGTAAGCTCTTTGGGAATGTGGGCAGCCTCGTGTTATTCCCTGTGGTCTTTGTGCCCAGGGCTGTCTTGGTCAATTAATTACTGTTTTTTTCCCACTATTTTTATTAATATACAAATGTTATACGTAGTATTTACGATGAATTTGGTGTTTCATACACCTATGTATCATATTGACTTTACAATCCCTTTCCATCTTCTACCCTCCCACCCCCTCCCTCTCCCTTCCCCCGACTCTGGCTATCACTTCCTCTGGTTCCAAAGAATATCTGTGTTCTGGGTTTTCCAAGTCAGAGAAACCATACAGTGTTTAACATATTAATCTTCTGTACCTAAGTCATTTCACTTAATTACTGTTTTTTGAATTGAAGCTCAGGGAGCAAGATTGTGCAGTCATGGTGATAGCTTTGTGGGATTTGGTGCAGAGCCTGATTGTAAAGCAAATCCAGAAGAGTACTAGGATTCATTTTTTTTTTGTGTGTGTGTGTGTGTGTGTTGGTCCTATAATCTTGCATTTTGAGTCTACAATTCAGAGCATGGCTGATTCTAGGTTTAAAATCCTTTGTTATTACCGACATTCAGAGAATCTTGAGTGAAGCAATTAACTTAATTTGCCTTTGCCACCTTGTACAATGGTTAGATTTTTAACATCCGCCCCTCTGAATTATGTCCTCTGGATTGTTTGACAACAACAACAAAATAATTGCTCCTCGCATTTGGTACCTTCTCTGCTGTCATTTCTCTTGGCAAGGGTCCCATTTTCTCATTTCCCAAAGCCATATTTGATTAATAAATTATTTCAGACCTAGGTTTAAGGTATTTTCAATATTCTCTAGTTTTGATCATTACTTTGCCTTTCATTTAGAGAAAATGATTCTAAACTTTGTATATCATAATACAGCAAGTCTTTAAAATGAGTGTGACATTTTGGAGACGGGAAGGTGAGTTACTGCAAGTAATGGAACTTTTGTGTCTCATGGGAGGAGGGAGGAATCAGTGAAAGGAAGCCAAGTGTTTTGCCATTTCCCTCTCCTTCAACTCACATTGGGGTCATTGAGTCACAGAGAGGGGTGTGGAAGGCTTTACAATCATATTAGGGTAAGAGCTTCTGCTTTTTTGGGACCAATGGAAAAAAATTTATTTTTCTGGTATTGAAGACTGAACCAAGGTCTGTAAACACGCTGGATAAGCTCTTGATCACTGAGCTACATTGCTAGGCCTTAAAAATAAGTTTTTATTTTACTTTTAATTTTGAGATAAGGTTTTACTAGTTTGCCCAGCTGGCCTTGAACTTGCCACAGCCTGCTGAGTAGTCAGGATCAAAGGTGTGTGCCACTGTTTCAGCAAATCTGATTTTCTTAATTGAGATCAAAACCTAATTTTTTTAGCTCAAAATTTTTTCCATAAAAATCTATTAAATTCAGTAATTTTAAAACAAAATTAAAATGGAAAGGACCCAATAAGGGTTGCACTTTGATAAAGGATTTCTTAAGTTTCCCACCAAATTACTTTTGGCAAGTTTAAATACTGATGTAGAAAACTGCCTAGTGATTTCTATTTTTTCTCACAGTAAACGAATCTTCCCTGCAGCTGATAAAATACTAATAGAACTTAGATGTGCCAGCAGCAGTCTTTAATTTTGTCTAAATTTCAAAAGCCATTCGAAGTTGTTCTTGTTGTTGGATAACCAGTTGTTATGGTTGGCATCCGGAATGTCCCCAAGGGCCTCATGCGTGCTGATGTTGTGGCATACCTAGGGACTTAATATGCTGTTAAGAGGTGGGCCTGGTCAGGAGGGGTGGGAGATTAGTTTACAGCCTGGAAGATGCCCCTCCTACTCCAGCTTCTCCTGGAGGTCCTGGCTTCCTTTCTCTTGTGATGCTGTGAGCAGCTGTTCTCTCCCAGGCTCGTCCTGCTATCAACAGCCACCCGTGAATGGATTGAGATCTTCTGAAACTGTGAGCTAAAATAAACCTTTTGTCTCTTAAATTGTAGATGTTGAATATTCTCCTCAGCAGCAAAAAAGCAACTAACGCAGTAGTTAGATAGCAGATGTAAGGAAATTGGGGCCAAAGTGGGAAGGCTGTGTTTCATTAAGACCAGAATGGCCGCTTTTGGGTTGGAAGGTCTTGTTTTGTGGAAAACTATAAGTAGTCAGTGGACAGAGGAAAAAACCCCATGGAGAGATCTGCCTCCAGATGCTGGGACCACTAGGTCTGGGCTTGAAGACTAAGATGAACCCAGCTGTGAACAGACTGCAGCTACACCCAGGCCATACCACTTGCTCATGAGGCAGCTGTGATTGGCAGCTGTATCATCTCTGTGCTGTGCAGAAATCTCATTGATTTCTAGGGTTAGAAACAGTCCTTGAACAAGCTGCGTGCGTGTGGCGTGCTCTCGTCCCTTTTACGTTCTTAAGCCTTCTCTTACACTCTTCTGTGCGGTGCTGCACACAAGGGTTGGCCTGTGGTTCTTCTCCATGCTGCTGGTCCTTCTGACTGCAGTGCCAGGCTTCTCCGTCCCCTCCGGATCTCTTTTTCTCCTGAAAAACAAAAGTAAAGACTTGTGTCACTCATTGGTCTGTAACCTATCTGAATTTTTACTACAGGTATTTTTGAGATCTTTTGTCGGTAGATTTATATAATCATTCTTAATGAATTCACGATATTTGACTGCACAAATGGCTTAATGACCAATTAATGGCTTCTTGTTAGCCACACCGAGATGAACATCGCTGTATACGTGTATCATGGTACAAATGTTACCTGTTTTATCAGAATGTGTTTCTAGAAATGGGATTTCTTGGTCAAATAATATTTGACTTTTAACTTTTTTATTCTTAAGAGATGCACTCTTGCGTGTTGACTAGTCCTTTCTTCAAGCTGTCCTCCTTCAGCCTCCTATGTATCTGGGGCTAAAGGTGTGCACCACCATGCCTGACTTATGGCTTATAATTATTAATGTATAATATTTAAAATGGAAACATTGTATTTCAAATTTAAGCACGAGTCTCAGACCTCTCATCTGTAGAGCGATTTTTTTACACATATATGCATACATACATGCATGCAAACCACCCCATAAATATATATGCTTAGGTCAGTACCTGCCATTTGTTAGTAAATATTATTGCTTTTGGTACTAACATGCTATCTATGTACATTCACTTTATTTAATTTTGCCTCTAGCTCTGTCTGCATCAGCTGCTTTTCTATTTTAAAGAAAATTCCAGATTATCTGGTGGTTTTGCAGCCAACTTGGAGACTTTGAGCGACTACAAGACAGATTAGGTTGTACCATGTACTGAACCTGGCCGTCATGGAGCCTGTTATGTCGGTCTCAACTAGGGGTGCTGCACTTGGAGGGCCTCTGAAGGCATTAGGAATGAGCCAGGATATCGAGAGGTGTGGGGCCCCTTTCATTCTGCAGCCTGTTCTTGGACAGTGTGGAGACTGGCTAAGTATGCTGTGATACGAGGTGGTTTTGCCCATGACTCTGCCACTGTAATCTCTCTGTCCAGAACAAATGTTAAACCGACTGCCAGCCTGAGAGGGATGACTGAACCATTTTCCCCTCCTGCTGTCTTGTGTTTTCGAGAGCTCGTTGTGGCGGCTTGGTGTCAGCCCTTGTGCCCCTCGGTGTTGGGCATGACTAGCACCCACGGCCTGGGTAAAGCCATGCGCTTTCAGTGCTGAACTTTTCCGGTTTTATTTGCTTTGGTCACATACTAATTTTTGGCTCAGGTCAGGTCTTCTGTGATCGTAACCCTTTGCTCCTTTCACAATGGAAATGTCTATAGTTTTCTTTTTCCTAAGTCACCCCTTCCCCCCAATCATTGTCTAAAATATGTAAGGAAATGAACCCTTGAGATCATATCCTCTGTGTTCGGCAGGCTACAGACCCAGGTGGTCCCCCAGCTTCTGTGGGCCTTGCTTTCTTCACTTTCCCCATGGCAGCAGTGTCTCTGAACTCAAACCTAACAGTGTACACCAGGTGGTGTTATGCCGCAGTGCCTGGACTGTGTGCAGTAGCATGCAATGGCAGCTCCCCAGATGTCTGGGGGTTTGCCTATTTCTCACTTTTCCTTATTGTGAATCAGGAAACATTTTATAAGGAAAGAATCAGACAGTATGCCAGTGAATACAAGGAAGTATTTAAATGTCACTTCAAAATTAGCTTCTATTTTCTTAAGGAAATCATGTCTAAGGTTCGCGAATTTCGCCTTACTCGTTCTCTCTTTCTCCCCGAGTCCATAGGGCACGGTACCCCAGCAGCTCAGGTTTGCTCTTCAGGTGACACTGGCGGGTCTTGTTCTTCTGCCAATACGCAGAGTGTTTGTAATTTCCTTAAGGACTTTGAATACTGAAGTTTATTTGGAAATACTGTTATTTATTTGTGTTTTAATTGTATGAATTCTGAATTCTTCACATGTTGGTGAATTTTTCAAGTATAATTAGGGAGCCTTTCTTTTTTAACAGTTACAGTGATTTCATCTGTTGGGCCAGAGTGCACGTTTTTAGGCGTAAATACAGACATAAACACACCTGAATAAAGCAGCCCTGTGTTCACCGTTTTATGTGCTCTGGTGTGGTTTCTGTGGGGTTCCTACCATTGTTTTTTTCTTTGCTTCCTACTTAGTTACTCACCTGTCTCCCTTTCCTTGTAGAAACTGATTGCTTGATTCCTGAACTTGCTGTGCAGATTTCGATGGCAGGGGTTGAAATGTAGCAGGGTGCTTCCTGTGAAGGTGGGGTTGCCTGGGGACCAGTGGCCACTTCAGATCTGTAGTGGGGAAGAAAGCTGTGTCCAACCCATAAATTTGTGTTTTATTTTATTATTTTAAAATTTACCTGTGAAATGTTGAGCTTGAGACTCACTAAGTAAGCCAGTGATGTCCTCAAACTTGAAGGATGGCTAAAGACTCTCTGAGTGATTGTTTTCTTTGGGCGTCTGGCAGAAGTAATCATAAATCTTTGAAAGAATACTTTTCTCTGAAGATTAATAAAACATTACAGTAACAGTTGATTTAGTTTCTCTAAGAAATTCATGTAGAAGAGTTACCTATATCCTGTATCCTGTGTATATAGCCATATATAAAATGATTAAAAAATAAATAGGACTACCAAAATGAACAAGCAATTAAATGTCACATATGACCAGGCAGATTTGAAAAAGAAATAGCTTTCAGAAATGAAAACTCTGTCTGCCAAAATAATAGTGATAAATGAACAGAAACTCACAGGAAGGGCTTATGTCAGCGAAGAAAGACTTGGTAATTAGGCGTAGAGGAAAAGAGAATTGGCTGTAAAGTGAAGAAATTATTGAGAGTGCAGGGCAGGGAGGCAGTAGGATGCAAATGAGAGAGAGGTAAAAAATGCAGAGGACAGAGTATGGAAAGAATGAAAAATTATGACCCAACGCTCATCATTCCAGAGAAACACAATAGCGAAAATGCAGATGATGTAAGTTCTGAGTAGTTTTCTATAAGTTTATGAAACTGCCATTTCACAGAACCAAGAAAGATATGATCAGAAGACAAAGAAAAATACTCTTATGTAAAACACTCTTATGTAAAACTGCAGAACCCTAGAGATGAAAGGATAGTAGAATCAGCTAGGTGAGTGAAATAAATCACCTATAAAGAAATACTAGCTAGACTGCATCACGTATCTAAAGCCTGAAGTCAGAGGAGTGAAGTCCTGCCTTCAGAGTATTGAGAGAGGAGTCAAATTTTCCAAATGAGCATAAAATAAAGACATTTGTTTCAGTTAACAAAAATAGAATATTTGTAATTAAAGGACTTATGTGAAAGGAATCTTAGAAAAGAAGGAAAATGAAAATTAACAAGGTGCACATCTAGGGGCCGGGGACCAGAGCTCAGTGGTTAAAGCCAAATCGCAAGGCCATGGAGTCCATTTGCCCGGCACATGCCTGTAATCCTAGAGTGTGGAAGGCTGATGCAAGAGGATTGCTGTGTGAGTTCAAAGCTAGCAAGGGCTTTATATTAAGTTCAGGACCAGCCAGGACTAGCTAGGGCTTCACAGTAAGATCAGGACCAGCTGGGACTACAGAGTGTGACCCTATCTCAAAAAAAAAAAAAAAAATCCAACCCCCCCCCCCAAAAAAAAAAAAAACCCGCAAAACCAAAAAACTCCAAGGTAGACATCTGATTTGAAATGGGAAAAAAACATTAATTTGAGGGGAATGGAAAGTTGATTGAGGTGTGAACAAAAATCCTTGCAGTAAAAACAGTGACACAAAAGGTACCATAATAAATAGGTTTAATGGAGATTTTATTTTATTTTATTTTTTTGAGATAGGGTTTCACTCTATAGCAAAGGTGGGTCCTGAACTCACTGCGTAGCCCAGGCTAGCCTTGGAGTCACAGCAATCCTTCAATCTTCTTCCCTCAGCCTCCTGAGTATTGGGATTACAGGCATGCACTACCACACCCAGCTTTATGTGGCAGTGGGGAAATCAAACTTAGGTCCCTTTGCTTGCAAGGTAAGCATTTTAACCACTGTGCCATTCCTCCAGCCCTTAATGGAGATTTTAAAGTACATACGCTATGTGTACACTATGTAGTGTATATGCCTAAATATAGATGAGATGAATAAATTCCATGAAGTGTATAACTTATAAAACCATACAGAGAAAATTTAAGAAAATCTGATTAGCTGTATAAAAATAAGCAGATCAGGATATTATTTACTATTTAGAGTGCTGTATTAAATCTAACAAAGGGTGTCTTGACTGTAACTTAAACGAGAGCTCATGGCTGTCAGAGATGCAGCCCATAGTCAGTTGACTCCAAGGCAGAAGTGTTGTATAAGAGCATGGCGTGCAACAGTGGGTGGGTGAGTCATGGGGCCAGAGAAGGAGAGCAAGGCAGCTGCGTGGGGGGCCAGGGGTCAGGTTTCCCAAAATGCTCCTCAGTGATTTGCTTGCACACCCAGCAGTGTGCCTTCCTAATCTCCTGGGTGTACCCCAAAGCCGCTGAAGCTCACAGTATGCCACAACTGTCACAGTGTATAAGAATTTTTGGGAGAAAATGTGTAAAACTATTGGATGGCATTGAAGGAAACCCAACAGAAGGACCCAGAAACCAAGATCCTGTATAAGAAGACCCAAATAGTGAGGATAGAATCAGCTCTCCATATAGAATCAGCATTGTTTGAAGCCAGATTCTCTACAAAGATTTTTGAGAAATTTGATAAGCTGATCCTAAAATTTACTTGAAGTATAAAAGCTCAATAATACACAGTGTAGCTCAAATGACACTGGGATATTGGTGATAGACAGAATGTTAATAAAATAACCCAGAAATGAACCCGTGTCTGTGTGTGTGTGTGTGGGGGGTACATTTATATTATACATTGGTGTGAAAAGGGGGGGCTAGTGTATTATGTAATAGTTCCAAGGTATGCATCCATATAAAAAACCTTATCCTACACCATGCATATAATACCTCCCCACATAACTGATTTAAAAGTTAATCTAAAAGGCAAAAATTTAAAACTTCTAGAAAAAGAAATACTACCTTGGACCACAGGTTTTATTAAATAAAATTCAGAATCTTATCATAAAAGAAAAGCCTGTTAGAGTTGGCTTTTCATCAGAAGACACCATTAATATTAACAGAAAAACTCCCAGCTGAGGAAGTTTATTTTTTATTTTTTAAGGCATACAATGGACAAGTGATTAGTATCTAAAGCATATAAGGAATTTATTTAAGTTTGTAAAAACAGAAGCAAAATCAGACATTTCTCAGATGGAGAAATACATATGACAGATCACAGGATGCATAACACCTTCATGGTATAGTAACACATAAATTGCTAAAACAGGGCAGTGCCACTCTACTCCTATTCTGAACAGGACATGGACTTAGTGCGTCTCTCCCAGGCAACAGATGGGAGTGTAAAGTTGCCTAGCTGACATGGGAGAGAGTGTGGCACCTGTACGCCTAGTAGCTTAGGAATTAGGTGCTTTGGGAATTTGTATCCTGAGAAACATTTGTGCATCATGCTGGGGCCAGTTAAAGAACATCTAGCACAACACTGTAATTGTGGAAACAAGAAGTCAGCCTGGTACACTTACAGAGGAGAATGAATAAATGCTGTATCTCCATGCACACGTTAGGAAATGTTATTACGGTGAAAGTGAACGTCATAGATGAGTTTCAGAATGTAATATTGAATGAAAACAAGTGAACTACAGCAAACTAGAGCAGCCTATAGTTGGAATGGTACATTTTCTCTAAGGCTGAAAACAAGTAAAACTGAATAATCTAATATTTGGGGATATATGTTTGAGATAATTTTTGTTTTTCATTTCATTTTTTCCATTTTACTAAATATATATTTTCAATACATAGTATTTTTTACATTGAACTTGAGTATTTTGTACACATACATCACATCAAAGTCACAAACCCTTCTCTCCCTTTTTAATTTTCTCTGTGTGTTCTATGAATTGAATGTATTCTGAATTTCTCTTATTGGAGAAACCATTCAATATTTAACCTTCTATGTCTGAGTCACTTCACTATGCATGATGGTGTCAAGTTGCATCCATTTACCAACAAAAGCCTCAAACTTGTCTGTCTTTGTAGATGAGTGGTACTCCATTGTGTACAGATACCACAAGTTATGTATGCATTGGTCTCTTGCTGAGTATTTTGGTGTATTCCACATTTTAGCTATTGTTAATTGTGCTGTTGTAGACACGGGTATTCATGTATCTCTGCTATATGATGCTTTTAATTGTTGGAAAGATTCCCAGAATCCCTGGATCAAAGGGAATATTTATTTTCAGCCTTTTGAGGAATTTCCATACTGCCTTCCATAGTAGTTGAGCCAGTTTACAGTCTCACCAGCAGTGTAAAAGAGTTCCTTCCTTTTCCCCCATAGCCTCACCAGCATTGATTTGATTGAGTTCTTGATATATGGCATTCTCTGGGTTAGAAGATACCTTAGTGATATTTTGATTTGCATTTTTCTAATGTCTGAGTATGTTGAACACATTGGCCATTTGAACTTCTTCATGTGAGATCTGTCAATTCATTTTCATTGTCCATTTTTTAATTGGGCCTTTGAATTTGAGGGGTCTATTTTTTTTTTCAGTTCCTTTATTCACCTCTGTGAGGTATAGGTGGTGAAAAATTTTTTCCCATTAAGTTGGTTCTCCCTTCACTCTTGATAATAATTTTCTTTGCCTTGCAAACATTTTTAATTTGATATAATCTCATTTGTTGATTCTAGAGACTATTTCTACTGCATCAGGTATCTTACTAAGAAAGTTCTTGCCTACACCTATATCTTTTAGATTTTTGTGTAATTTGTCTTCCAGAAGGTTCAGTGTTTCAATTTTAATATCTACATCTGTGATCCATTTTGATTTGATTTTGGTACATGGTGACAGCTGTATGTCTTGATTAATTTTTCTGTATGTGGATATCCTGTTTTCCCAGCACCATTTGTTGAAGAGGCTGTCCCTTTTCCATTGTGTGCTTTTGGCGTCTTTATCAAAAATCAGATAGCTGAGGGTACTTGAGTTTGTTGAGATAATTTTTAAAAAGCAAGGAAATGGTACCTGTGAAATTCATGGTAATGTCTGTGATATAAGTTAAAGAGGGGCATGTGTGTTGCTATAGCAAGATTTTAAGTTGAGTATTACTCTTCTTGAAGCAATAGTTACGCTGAGTATTATTCTTATCTGTCATAACTTACATGTATGAAATCTTATATTGTTGTTTATATCAAGTACTATACAAGAATAATATAAAGAACCAGATTTCTTTAATTCCAAATATGGTACCTCTCCCTTAAGGTTCAAGAATGGGAAAGTTATCTACTCTCCTCAAAACTTTGTTTCTTCAACAGAGAAACATGGTGGTAAGAATAAGACCTACATCTTAGAGTTGCAGTTGTTAAATGGGACACTCCAGGAAACCTATGTCAGTGCCTAATAGAAAGTTTGTGTAAAATTGGGTTTTACTAATTCATTATCTTTTTTTAAAGCTATGGTTGGTGGTGCTGTATAAAGGCTTCATCTACAGTTAGAGCAGATAGGACTCCTGTGCAGAGGACACTTCAAACTGACAGTGTGATAGAAATGTGATGTTCTCAATATATATTGAGATATGCATAAATAATGCATACTGATTTATTCTGAAGAGTTAGATGATGGTAGAGATTTCTTACCTTTCACAGACTAAAAAAGAACCTCCGGAGGGAGGAGCAATATATATGGTCACCAAATCTTTTACTTACTGGAACATTAGCAAAATGTTCTGTTGTTTCTAAACCGCAGTGAGAAAACATCAGCAATACGCAGTTCTGCAAAAGTGGTTCATAGGCTGTTACACCATGAGTTAACACATTTCTCAAGCGGAGCTCTTGACTTTAGCAGTAATCACATTTAACTTCAGTGTTTTGAATGAGTTTTAGTAATACCAGAAGACATTTTAGAAAATGTGTGATTCCAGCAGGTAATTTAAATCGGCATGTGTATTCTGTGGTAGGGAGGATTTTGCCATGGTTGCTGGAATGGTTGTGTTTAGGAGGAGAACTTTTGAAATGTTTGGCTTGGAAATGTTTTGAGTGTTCACATTGACAATCACTATGTGGATCTGAGAATAATGGCATTATTAGTGCAAAAGCAGGAATCATTATAAATTAACTCATGGGCTTTTTCCCCAGAGGTAGGCAAATATAAATATTTTTCATTATGTAAGGTTATAGGGCATAGTCCTTATGAATAGTGTGACAGTACTCATTATCACTTGTTAGATTAATAAGTGATGTGAAAATGAATAAAATTCTCAGCAGTACCCTACAGTTTGGGTTATTTTCACAGACTCTTTCATTTTAATGTTCACTATACCTGTAAGGCAAATAGAAGGCCAGCTATTTAATGGGGGCAGTGTGGATACATAGGTGTGGTATATTTGTGCAGTCAGGTGCATAGTCAGTGACATCAGACTTCCTTTATTTGATGACAACTCTGATAGGCAGCGTTCACACTCACACTGATTCTATTTGTAGGTGCTTTACAGAGTGGAGTTTGCTGTGCGCTCAGTATAATTATCTTAATGTCTTGCGGGACTGATGTTTGCTTCCTCCACCTAGACATGTGGCTCATGATAGTGAGGTTAGACATCTTTCTCCAGCTCCAGATTCCCAAAACCTTTCCACATGTTTTTCTACAGCAAACTGTTATAGAATGGCTTTTGAATTCAAGACCAAAGCATTCCTAACAAGGACCATTCATTGTATTGTGAAATTACTTGTATGGATATTGAAACCAGAAAAAATGAGAGTTTAAGATATTTGAGATACATTGAGGAGGACAGATAACACAGTCATCCTCAAACTTGCAGTTTAATAGATGTGAAATGATTATTTTAGCAGTGTGTTTTGTAGCTTTGCCATTTATGCTAAATCATAGATGTCTGTGGCAAAATGACTGAGATGTCCTCTTTTAAATATGAAGTTCTATGATGTGATGAAAACGCCATTCTCCCAGTGGCTTACATAACAAAGATCATCACAGTTACTCCTTTTGTTTGGGTTTTATATTATCACGTATTCCGTGTAAATCTGGGGTTTTACTTTAAAGTTTATCCCCAGTGTAACATTATCTAGTGTATTCTTTATAGCGTGTATGTGTGTGTGTGTGTTTGTGTGTGTGTGTGTGTGTGTTGTGTGTTATATGTTAAGAGATAAGGTATTGACAAAAATTGTGGTAGTGACAGGAGAGGAGTAATAACAGGCCTAGAGAGTCTTTACTGAGCTGAGCCCAGGTCAGAGGACAACATACTGTGGGCGTGGCTGTGACTTTCTCATTGAGTCGCCACAGATTCTCATCAGGCAGGTACTGTCATATCTCCATATTGCAGATGAGGAAACTGAGGTGCAGATAAGATGTGTAATAGATCCAGAGTCTCTTATCTGGTGAGTTTTGGAATGGGGATGTGCACAGGGTGGCCTGACTCCAAAGCTGATACGTTTAAATGTTTTGCTGTTCTTCCTCTAAGTTGAGTATGCTTATTTAAAAAAATCTATTGGAGCCTTGATGTAGTACTGTTCACAGGCTGGCCACTAGGGCTGCTAAATGAGACCACCTTGAACAGAACTCGCATTGTTCTTTCGAGAAAATTAGAATGGCCATCTTGAATTCCAGGACTAAGGTCAGGTTCTGGAAAAGTATAGCCCTTGAATAGGACACAACCAATTTCATTTCTTTCAGAGCTAGAATTATTTTTTCTACAAGGTCTTTCCCTTTTTGGTTATTTTAAAAACCTCATTTAAGCCATAGATGTATGTAGCTCAATAGTAGAATACTTCCTTGGCTTGTTTCCATCCCAAGCATTGAAAAAAACAAAAACAAATCTTGATTAACACAGGCAGTCCTTCTCAAAGACATGATTGATGGTTCTTGAGGGTATAGGCTTCTTTGACAAATAGTGCTTTCTTATTTAGAATTTACCTTAAACTTTCTAGTATTTATGGCTGTCTATTGTCAGCCTGAATTTGTGTTTCAAATTAACTTACAGATAAGCCCAGGCTCCCTTTTGCAATGTTCTTTATTTCTATGCCAGTTAAGTAACATTTCATCATAGGCGTTTTCTTCCTCTGAATGTATTTCCATAACTGTTTATGTGTTCCATTTTTTATTGCTACCTAGTATTCTAATAAAAGGCATAATTTAATTGTCATCTATTGTAGTACACGTGAATGTTTCCAAATGTTTGCGGTTACGAATATTGCTCAATTGATTAGTTCTTGTATGTATGTTATTTTGTAAGTGTCTAACTTTTTTGTAAGGCAAATACTCAATTTGATGTGCAGCATCAGAGGTGTATACATAATAATCTGGGCAGATATTGCCAAATTGGCTTCTCAAAGGTCATGAGTTTTATTTACTTATTTATTTGTTTAGAGTCAGGGTCTCGCCCTGTGGTGGTCCAGACTTGTCCTGAACTCACTATGTAGCTAAGGCTGGCTTTGAAAAACACTTTTGCAATTACACTTTCTTTCTTTCTTTCTTTTTTTTCAATGGTGCCGTGAAACCCAGGGTCTTTGTAATATGCTGCATCCATAGCCCATTTTTAGTTCGGATTTTGAAACAGGATCTCACTTACTCACCAAACTGTCCATTTTGGGCTTGAACTTGCACTTCTTGTGCTTCAGCCTCTGCGAGTGCTGGAATTACAGACAGGACTGTACCACTGGGCCCAGCAACACCTATTTTCTGAAAAGTTTGCTTCCTTCAGAAACTTCTAATCTACACCTTCATAAATCCCCTTGATCCTTAAGCATGTGTGTATCACAACGCACCACCCCCACATACCCCTCTTCTTCCGGGTAGCTGCATGGTCCTTGTTGGCGGCCTGTCCCTCCCTCCCTTCCTCCATTCCTCCCTTCCTCCCTTCCTCCCTTCCTCCCTTCCTCCCTTCCTTCCTTCCTTCCTTCCTTCCTTCCTTCCTTCCTTCCACCCTCCTCCCTCCTTTTCCCTTTCCCTTTCTGTTTCTCTTTCTCTTTCCCTTTTCTCTTTCCCTTTCTCTTTCTTTCTCTTTCCCTTTCTCTCTGTCTCTCTGTCTCTGTCTCTCTGTCTCTCTGTCTCTCTCTCTCTCTCTCTCTCTCTCTCTCTCTCTCTCTCTCTCTCTCTCTTTCTTTTGATATGGTCTCCCTCAGTAGTCCAGACTGGTTCTGAACTCCTGCCTCAGCCTCCTGAGTGCTGGGATTGCAGGCATGTGCCACCGATTCTGCCTAAGGTTCTTGCTGCATTTCTGAAGTTTAGCGTCATGAACACTCTAGTCACTCTGACACTCAATCTCATGCTACCTGCTATAAGTATTTCTTTTGCTACATCTTTTCTCATTTTGAGTTTCCTCTTGATGGCTCCAGGAAAGTTCGTTGTGTATTGTGGGTTTCAAAAATAATTCATTTGAAGAAAATAGATTTGTTTTGGTATCAGTAAAAGAAAATACATGCATATTGTGAAAAACTTAATTGATAAGGACAAGTGCCTAGATATGTAAAAAATCCCCAAAATACTAGCATCTATGGATAATACCTGACTGCATTTTGTCATTGTATCCTCCCTGTTACTGTGTATGGATGTGTATATTTTTACTCTTGACCTTAGACTGTTCTGGACACTGGGTATCTTAAAGCAACAGCAACAGCAACAACTCGTCTTAACAGCTTTTCCCATGTGAACTGATATGCATCTATAAACTATTAGTGGCTGTCTAGTATTTGTATATACACACTGTGATTTATGTAGCAGGCGTTGAGTTGATTGAAGTTCATGGTTTGTGATTTTCTAGCTGGAATGAAGATGTCCTTTGGTAACGGTGCCTCAGTCCTTGGGTATAGGAAAGTCTTACAAAAGACAGCTGCATTAAAGCATGGGTACTCAGTGAATCTACATAAGGATTCATAAAAGAACAGAAAATTTGTAGACATGTTCAGTATTTTTTCCAGGATCTGTGAAATTCAAATTGTCAGTTATGGCCTTCACTAGCACCACTCAGCTGTGAAAAAGTGTTGAAAATTTTACACATAAATAAAAAGAACAAAAATCTTAAAGGGTAAGAACCTTTGCATGTATTCATGAGTATACAAAAGCCGTTGCTGTCTTCGTATTTCCTGCTGAGAACTACCTACCTATCTTTCTCTTTTCCCAAATTATTTTGGAATGCTTGTCTAATTTAGAATGTTATAAAAGCAGTTTCCCTCCTGCCATGGTGCAGAGAAGAGCAATGTTTTCTGTTCTTGTAGAGTAGTTTACTTAGGGAAAGTACACAGTCTAATGAAAGGGCCTGCAGCTGTGGGTTATTTTGAAGCCAACTTGAAAACATTTTGGTCTGTTTATTTCTTTATATTTCACTTTCTCTTTATTTTGGGAAAAATTAGAGATGAGTTCCAAAGATGTACAGGGTATAGTTGGATGAAATTTTGACAGATGAGAACAAGAAGGTAAAAGGAACATAAAAAGAGGAAAGTAGATAGGAATTCAGGAGTGAGGGTATTTCACAACACCCATGTGGACCACGAAATTGCTATTGTAGACAGGACAGCATTTGAATGTGGCTGACTTTGTTTGCTTCAGCTACCATGTTAAGTCCTTTATTATTTGTTCAAGGTGACCTCAGATGGGGCCCTGATGGGTAGAAACTTGTCATCAGCAGTGTTATTAGAACCTAAACCTCCTACTCAGAAGAAGCCTAGGGATTTCTGATAGTGAGATCACAGAGAAAATTCACATTTTAAACAGCATAAACTCATGGTCCTAAAAGCCACAGTTGGAAGGATTTCAAGGGCCACCCTGAACACCCTTCTTATGATCAGGATCGCAGTGCCTTGTAGTTGTGCTGCACACTAGAGGAAACGCTGCTGGGTGGAGAGACTCTCTAACTTTGGCCTTGAGTCAGTCACTTAACCTTTCCCATCCACAGTTGCCTTCTATGTCAAATAGGAATAAGGATTGGATATTTTCTCATAATGTTATTCTTAGGATTAAATATGATAATGCAAGGGAGATAAGTGCTAGTTAAAACCAGAGGTACCTCTTAGTCCCTGGCACAAGGATGGCCATAGTAAAAAAATACAGTAACAAATATTAACAGGTATGTAGAGAAATTGTGGTAATATCCATACATTGCTGATAGAGATATAAAATGATATTGTCACTTTGGAAAAAATGCCTCGCATTCTTTTATGAGGTTAACATATGACCCAGAAGTTCCACTCCTTGGGACATACCTAAAAGAAATGAAAAGAATGTTCTCATAAAAATCTTTTACATGAATATTCCTACTAGTGTTATTAATAGTAGCCATAAGTGGAAATTACTCATCTGTTATCACCTCTTGAATGGAAAGATGGACCATAGATGTTATGATTTTACTTATATCAGATATCCAGGATAAGAAAATCCCCAGAGACATAAAGCAAATTAGTGGTTGCCTTGTGCTGGAGCCAGGAAAAAATTGGGAGTAACTAATAGACATGAAGATTTGTTCGAAGTTGACTGTGGTGATATTTGTACAATTATGTAAATATACTGATCTGTTGACTTGTGTACTTGAAGAAGTTGAATTGTATGGTAGGTGAGTCATATCTCAGGCTGTTTATAAAAAACGTGTAATGCAGGGTGTAATTTTTTAGTATTGTGCAGTAAGAAGTGTTCTATGTAAACACGCAATAAATATAGGTTTAAAGAAACAATTTATGAAACTGGCAAGATCCTGATAGTGGGACTACCGTTGGCTGCCCTGGAACCTGAGTTCTCACCCAGGTGCCTCCCCTACAAGAGGCTCCTGCAGTGGGGTGGCCGTGGCTGTTGCTCTCTCTTCTCGTGCAGCCATTTTGTAGTTCTGGCTTCACTTGGCTTCCTTTGGTCTTGAATCTTTCTGTTGTAATGACTTTTAAGTTTTCCAGTTGCAGTTACAGTATAAACCTTGAAATAGCAAAACTTTCAGTTAGCCATGATAAACTGTTTGAAGGATTGATTTATGGCGTTGACTACCGTTGGCTTTCCAGAGACTGATTACCCCAGCATCTTGCTCTCGTCCTTCTTCTCTGCATGCCCTGCCTTTTGTCCTTTCACTTTTACACTTTACTACTTGAAATGGACTGGAGAATTAAAAGCAGAGGAGGCTTCCATCGCTAATAATACATCCTGCATCATAACTTTTGAAATTGTATTAATAATGAGGTGAAATTTGGGTTTCCTATTATAATTTTTGATGTTTCTGCTAGGGTATTTTAAGCAAGGCTTTTTTGGTCATTATATTTTGTCATTGCCAACTTATTGTCATGTGAAGAAATGATGAAGGTCATTAACAACCTGATATTCTCTTAAGTGAAATCTAGATTTTGTATAGCTAAATTACATTAGTTTGCTGTGGATTGCTGTTTAAAACATACAAATTACTGGTCTGAGGACATAGATCAGTGGTGGAGAACCCAGGCCCTGGCTTTAACCCCAAGCAGTACATAAAAACCACACAAATTATTAAAAATTCTGAATTCATTAAAAATGTAAATGCTTACTTTATAAAGCTTTGTGCCTTACAGAACTGGGTGATGAGTATTGTGAGGAGCTGGAGCTTTCAGAAAATCAGGTTTCCAGAATAGCGTTCTTCTTTCAGGTAGTTGAGGAATAAAACATTAGGACTTCCCTGTGGAGAATAAAAGTAGCCATGAATAATAAACATTAGTAAGAACCTAATGAAGGTTGTCTCTTCAGGTTCACGGTCCCACTTGTTCATTGAAATGTCCTCTGATTTGTTAGATTACTATCAGTTATCTTTCATGTGCTCTCCCCGTGGAACCAGTTACCACAACACCTACCTGATGAACTTACTTATTGCCTTCATGGTTCTGGGAACGTGTGTGGCCCAGCTTCGTGGCTCTTACTTATCTGTCCCCAGCTATGTCTCTTGGCTAGTTGCTTTCGAGGTACTCTCTGTGAAAGGGCTGGAGGCCCTGAGGGTGGCAGTTTGCTGGAATCTCCACTGAGAGATTATACCTTCTACCTATACTTGCCTCTTCTTCAATTGGTCTTCTCTCAATGTAGTGATGGCAGACATAATCTGTGCAGTTGCTTTTTGAACAAAAGACAGTAACAGGAGAGGGGAATAAGAAATAAAGAGAAGAGCCCCAGGATATGGTAGGAGGGGCAGCGTTGAGCTGCAGGTGGTAAAAAGAGAGTGCAGAAGATGAAAACAGAAGAGAAAAGAGTTCGGGTGGAGATGTGGAGGGGCAGGACAAATACAGGGTGCTCTTTGGGTTCATAGTTGCTGGAAACACCTTTGAGGTTGTGCCTTTGGTGATACCGCTGTTCCTGTGAACTAAACATGTTCCATGTCTGGAAAGCAGTGGCGCTAATGGGCTGACCAGGACAGCAGGTGGGTAACAGCACCAACAACAGGATCAAAACCTCCTTGTGCTGCCGGTGGAAGAAAAGGCTACAGGTGAATGTGACCGTTTCTACTTTGAGAACATAGATACTTGTGGTTGTCCTTTCTCACTCTCTTTTTGTCCCTAATAAATGGTCTTATTTTTACCTTTCTAGGTTGTGACTGAGTCAGAATCATGTAACGTACTTGTTTCAGTGCTTATCATGTGTACTCATTCATTTTGTTATCTTGACAGATCACTTAGAATGTCCTGGTCAGGGTTCCAGGTGCTGAGGATTCAGGGACAAACCAGAGTTTTCATCCTATAGAACCTAAATGAAGAAATCTCTTCGGCAACTTGGTGCAGATGCCTAACCTTGGGGATGACTATGTGGGCACTCATGCAGTCAACCATGTGCATGTGATAGTTTAAGACAGAGGTAGTGTGGAAAGGGTTTGAGCGACTACAGAGCAGCCCTACTACAGTCGAATTTTGGCATTTTCAAAGACCTGGCTCTGGGTGGTGTCACCTAGATCTGTCAGTCTTAAGAAAAACCACAGACTAATAAGTAAAAAGTTTGTCTTTTTCTCATTCTCATGTTACTTTTTTTTTTCTTCTTTTGTGAGACAGAGCCTTTCTCTGCAGTCCAGGCTGGTCCTGAACTCACTGTGGAGCCCAGGCTGGCCTTGAATTCACAGCAGTTCTCCTGCCTCAACCTTCTGAGTGCTGGAATTACAGGTGTGCACCACCACTCCCAGCTCATCTTTATGTGGTGCTGGGGATTTGAACCTAAGTCCTTGTGCATACTAGAGAGTGATTTAACCATTAACCTACAGTCCATGCCCCTCCCATATATTCTTTTGGGCGGAATTATATCTATTTCAAGGTTTTTTTTCCCCCTGTGCTTATTGATTCAGGCTGTCTGTTTATAAGAGTATAATTCAGGCTATGAATATGAAAAAAGTCTCGTAAGGAAGATTAACTCAGACATTATTACATCATTAAAACTTTAAATCTCATTATAACATTATAACCTCAGTGCCATATCTTTCTTCCTATGTAGAAAGCTTAGAGAAAAATTGTGACCTTATGTCATCTTTGTCCATTCCTTTATTATCAGTGTTCATAATAATGATCTCAAGTATCCAAATATAATTACATCAGTCTGCATCTTTCTAGGAAAATAGATAACTTTTTGGCAGAGTTTTAAACTGCACATATTTGGGTGCAGCTACAGTAGTTTGTTCTTCGAGAGAAATCATGTTTTACTTTTTCCAGGGTGGAATTCAGTATAAATTAGGATTTTTTGATGATATACTAAGTTTTGGGTTCTGTACTGAATATTCCACACATTTTCGCATTTGTGTATCTCATATCCTGATCAGGTACATATTATCTCTGTTTTACAGGTGAAGAAACTGAGGCTTAGTGGTTAAATAATGATAAGTAACAAGTGGTCATATTGGAGGTCAAGTTCACCTCTGTCTGAGGCAAAAACCCTTGGTTGGTGTCTACTATACCCTTTGGAAGGCTTCTAATTCATCCTTGTTCTTTTATTTTCCAGATTTTCTGTAATTAATCTGAACCAATTATATGCAGAAATAATCAAAGAATATAATTCAGTTAGTACATAATTTAATATATGAAATGCAATTAGATATCCAGACATGCATTTTGTGTGTGGTATGAAAATGTAAAACTACATGAAACTGAGCACTATAATTCCATATTAGTAATTAGACATTCATAGATATCGTAATTCTTAAAAATACAAGAGACATCAAGGTGTTGTGTTTAATTTGTTTTTCTTAGAAAAGTACAGTATGTTTATTTAAAATTTTTATCCCAGATTCTAAATTTATTCTCACATTTCTTGTCAGACATTTCGGTAATGGTCTTTTGCATCCTTCACCTTGGTAGGCATTTCTATCTTCAGGAGAGTAATAGATGTTTTTTGGTAATTAAAGGATGAGCAGTGTACTTGAGTGGCTAGTGGAAGCAGCCTGGGCTTTGGATGACGGGGTGGAATTGATCGTCTTCCTCGCCCACTCCCAGTCCCCCACTACAGGGTGCTGTAACTTAAGTTGAGCTATTGGTACTGTGGTAGAGAAATTAGTTTTAAATAACTGAATTAGTGAATTCAAGGCAATTTATTTAGTTCTCCCTAAGCCCACCCTACCTCCTACAAAAGCTCCTTGCATTTCATCAGTAAGTTTTAACCCAAGATCATTCTCTGTTGCCGAGGAGGGAGGTTTTGCCCTGTTGATTCTTGGGTGGAAGGAGGAGATCTGCCTAAGTGGCCTGGATAAGTTTTATGATGAGGCATGCTTGGGAACTCCTGGGCTGAGGAGAAGAAGCAATAGGAAGTGAGCTGGTGATACCGGATTGAAGCCAGAATGTGAAGAACCTTAAGTAAGCTGTGTGCTGGGGGCAGGTGCTCTAAGCTTTGAGGAGTCCATCATGAGTCCTGGAGGCAGGGAAGACCGTGGAAATTAGATAAGAAGGCAAGTGGCAGGGCAGGAGGTGGCATGGGCTGGCAGGGTCGAGGAAAACATACATGTAGGCAAAAGGAAATCAGGATTTCAGTCAGATCTGAGGCAGAAGTTAAGGGAGGAATGAACAAGTAACACTAAAATCCTTGAATTCCTTGAAGAGGTTTGGAAGCAAGGGCAGGGAGGGGGCGTGGGGGAGGGCACCGCAGAAGCAGTTGAAGGCTATGCCCGATGGAGGATGGCAGTTCCTTTTACTGAGCTGGCAAAGACTAGAAAGGGACTAGCTCAGAGGGAGGACACTGAGCTTTTGGGCATTCACTTCATTTTAAAGTTTCACTGGTCTCTCATTTAAAGGTCTGCCTGCAGTGGGTAGATGGAGGTGTGCAGCGTAAGAGATCTGTACTTAGGAGTTTTCTCTGGTAGTGAGTGATTGTGGAAGTGATCAGATAAGATCGTCATGGGAGGCGTAACAGACAGAACAGCGAAGTCCTGGAGGGGCAGTTAGACGCCGAGGACGATGCAGACAGAGCTGTGGACGGGAAAAAAGAAAATGTTATCAGAGGAGCTCAGGAGTTGACGGCGGTCAGGGGTTCTGGACACTGCAGGTTAAGGAGAGTGAGGGCTTACAAGAGGACCTTGGATTTGGCTCGGTGTTCCCGATGAGGGGAGAAGCTGCACAGTCTGAGATCACACGGGAGGAGGTCGTGAGGAAGTTCAGGTAGTGTGGTCTTCAGAGTCTGATGGCAGAGGGCAGCCAGCGGCTCCCAGCCTGGGATTAGGAGGTTTGGAGGTGGATGCAAACCTGTGTTTATCCAAAAGCTCGCTGTTGGGGAGGGGAAATACTGAAGATGAGTAAACTATGTAGAACTCAAGTCCCCAGAGGATCCTGGAGGGCACTGCTACACACAAACAACGGTCCATTGGGTGCACACTTTTTTTTTTCATGTAGCGTGTACCAGGACTGTGCTAAGGCTATAGAGACAGAACTCAGCCCTGCTCCGTGAGGAACCCCAGAGAGGAATGAAAGTTGGTGGTGTAGGTTTGAGCCTTGTGGGCTGGGCTCTGGATGGCCCCACAGGGGAGGACTACCGGGCTGGGGGCAAATGCTGTGACAGGATGGTGTGCGGCAGCGCACTGACGAGCGCAGGAGGGCGCGGGGCGTGCTGGTGGAGTTCGTCATGGAGGACACCGTTATCCTGTGGGAAATCGATAGATGGCAGAAGGCAAGGAAACTCATCGTGGTTGGAGAGACAAACTTGTGTGGAGGACTAGGAGAGGGTTAGTGAAGCCATGGTCTGTATGGTTGATTCCAGGGGTAGATGAGAGAAGTAGAGCTGAGGCTGCGGGGGAGGCAGGAGCTGGACAGCATATGTTCGGTGTTTTGATGCGGAGCTTGGATGTTTGTTTTCTGAAAGCTGTGAGTAGCTGTGACAAGAATCTAAGCAGATAGGCAGTGATCCATTTTTCCTGTAGAGGGAGCTTCCTGGCAACAGTGTGCTGGTTGGGAAAGGGATAGGCTAAGCGTCTGGTGTCTGATGCCAAGGGGATTGGGGTGAACAGGAACACAATAGGTGGGAGAGAGACTTAGCAGGCAGACTTGACAGGACATAGTTTTTGAAAGATTTTCCTGGGGATGAGAAATGGAGGGGGGAATAGGTAATTGGGAGAGATTTGTGAAAAAACTGTGGTTGACTCCTTGCTTTCTGACCTAGAGACTTGCAGGTGGCAGGGATCATTTTCTGGAAAGGTGAAGAAAGTTATGAGGGTGTTGTCCTTGAGGTGCTTGTGGGGCATCCAGATTCAAAAGCCCAGAGGATACATATAATCTCTGTAAGCAATGGAAAGCTGTGCCCAGGATGCCTGGAGCACAGGAGAGGAGCTGAGATAGTGGAGAGGACCAGAGTCTTATCTTCATGGAGGTAGTGTTTTCTGTTAGCAGCAGGAAAATAAACTGTTAGTCTGTCCTTTGGGTTGAAAAACAACTGAGTAGGCGTGTACCAGGTGCACAGCCTCTCAAGGACTGCTTTCTGAATGTTCTGGGTACCTTCTTGCTTTTTTCTTGGCTATCTACAGTTTCGCCATTGAATACTTGCCATGGCGAGGCAAAACAGAACAAATCAAAATCAGAGTGCAATACTTATTTTTACTGTTGACTAGCAGACCACTCAGGAAGATTAGATTCTTATAAGAGTGTGATTAGACCCTGTATGGAGGTTTACATTACTTGAGAGACTTATTTGGTGCCAGTGCTTGCCTTCCTCTCACTCCTAACTGTGAATACCTAAAGCTTTGAAAAATTTCAACCGTATTTCATTTTTTTTATTAACCCTGTGTGAACATACAGCTGTTATTTCATGGCTTTTTAAAAATTCAGTGGCAGGTCAGATACTGTCTTTGTTAGTGAAACACATGAATTAGACTACATGGTTTTCTAAAATCTCTTACAAGGAAATCTATATATTATTTTGTGACCCTAACTGTCTCTTTTTAGTATGAAATAAATTAACAAAAGTAGAAGTGATGGCCCTCTGTGGTATTGAATTGGAACATAGTTGAGACATAACCCCAGAAATAAAAGTCTTGGCTGAAGCCTTTTTACGGTGGAGCCTGCATCATAGCTTTCATTTTTTACTGAGAATTTTCCTAGTGATGTAGTGGACTGGAGTCTTATCTTTGTGGAGGTAATGTTTTCTGTTAGTGGATGGAAAATAAAGCTCTTAGTCTGTCCTTTTAGCTGAGAAAACAGCGTCTGGGTCAGGTTGTTTGAATGGATCTTCTGGGCAGCTTCTTAGGGCCAGTTGTGTTTTCTTAAAGATGTGAGGGCGTGGACCATGTGCATACTATGGTCAGATCCAGTTTTGAGTATCTGTAAACCGAAAAAAGGTATTTTTCAGATAGTGGAACAAAATCAAACATGCACTGGCAGTATATTTTTACTGAGGAATTGTTGGTGATTGTATAGTTTGTGAAATTATTAAACGAATGTTTTAAAACTCATCTGTTACAGATAGACGTGCTAATATGATAAGATGTCTGGAATTTTCTTTAAAAATAATATGCGCTATTTCCTCAAGTTGAATGTAATATACAATACATATACATACTAATATAAAGAATCATTTTGGAAAATCTGTGTAGAAAGAGCTGGGGTGTGTCAATGAAATGTAACTGGTGAAATGTTGGTAATTGTTGCAGGTAGGTCAGAGATACTCATTATACTGTTCTCACCTCCTGTGCACTTTAGTAGCCAAGAAGAGGAGACTGAAGGTCTGTATGCTATGGTCTTTGACACCTGCCTGGCACCCATCATTCTTTGTGATCAGCAGGTGACAGACAGCCTTTCCACCCTCCTGACTCGAGGTTGAGGAAGTTGCTTCCTCAGCTGAATTGTGTTTGGTTGGTGACAGACACCCAGCAGACTGTTTTCTAGCCAGTTTCTGTCTCATCCTCTGCAGAGGCTTCAGCTTCCACTGAGAATGGGAATGCTGAGAATTCTTTGCCTCCTTATTTTTTTGTGACTTTTTGAATTTGTGAGACATTGGAAGAGAACTTGGGAGGCGTGACCTATAAAAAGAGCCGAAATAGGGATTGGAGGAATAGAGCAGCAAGCAGTTAAAGCACTTGACTGCAAGCACCAGGCCCTGGTTCGATTCCCCAGTACCACATAAACTAGTTGTGCTGATGCATGCCTGTAATAATAGCCCTTGAGAGGCTGAGGCAAGAGAATTGTCATGAGTTTGACGCCAGCCTGGGCCCCATAAGAGGAGTTCAGGACCAGCCTAGACCACAGAGTGAGACTCTTTTTCATGGGACAAAAAGCTAAAATACAATACAGTAAACATGTAGATATATTGTTTCTGTATATATCCCTGTGGCGCAGTTATAAACTTTTCTTTTTTATGAGTCAAACTTGTACTGGAATCAGACCATCAGACCAGTTACTTTTTCAAGCCAAAGTATAAGTCAGTGCATATTCTCTCTCTCTCTCTCTCCCTCTCTCTCTCTCTCTCTCTCTCTCTCTGGTGTGTGTGTGCGTGCGTGCGTGCGTGCGTGTGTGTGTGTGTGTGTGTGTGTGTGTGTGTTGTAATCCAAGTCTCTGGACTCTGTGGACAACAGGGTAACTAATCAGTTGCTTACAAAGAAAAGTGTTTTTTTGTGAACTAACACTGACTTGTTTGCTTCTTTAAATTCTTCCCAGCATGATAGGATGTTACTATGTCATCCCAGAGGCAGATGGGCTTATCCCTTTTGATCATCCACTATTATTTGGCATTTAGAACTACGTCTTTTCTCTCAGGATTTTCAGATTCTTAGAGGAAAGCTCAGAGTTTTCTTGACACCAGCTGCTGCTTTACTTAAGCAGACAAAATAAATTGAGCCTTTCAGTCTGCCCATACTCATCCTTGTTATCTCTGTCAGCATGGTGGAAGGACAGGTAATGGCAAAGGATGACTGCTTTCTGAGGACCTGATAGTCTCAGGGTGAGGTAGATTGGCCTAGATCTTCTTTGTGTCTTGATCTTCTTTGTGTCTTGCTTTTTATCCAGAGAGCGTTCATTCATTCATGTATTGAACTAATCTTTAGTACCTATTTTGCCCTCATAGCATCTGTGTTGGATACTAGCTCACAGGAGTGAGCATCTCTTAACAGAGCAGGATTTCCTGTACACTGCAGAAAATTTTATTTACTTTGGATGTTGGATTATGCATGTGAGGAGTAATGCGAACAACCAGGGTTTCCTTAACTTGCTTTTTCCTTCATACCCCCTCAACAATGGTGATGCTGTGTTACTTGCCCGTGGCATTCTTCTCTCAGGGAAGAGGGGGAGACATTCCTTTGTGGAACAGGATCTGCTTTGGCAAGGCTTTCTTCATCCAGCAGAACAGTGCCATCCATCCATCCATCCATCCATCCATCCATCCATCCAACGTGTTTAGTATCTACTAAATGCAAGGTATTGTAGATATAAAGGTCTGCGATTGATTAAATTGTGTCCTGTCCTCAGGTTACTTGCATTCCAGTTCTACATTTTCTTACATGCTGAGATATTTTCTTTTTAAAATTAGTTTATTTCACAGAATTTATTGGTAGGTTGGAGAAACGGAAGTGGACAAGGCTCATTTCATTGAAAATTCACAGGAAGACTAATTTGCAAAACGTAAACCAAAAGCCCGATCAATGTATCCCTCCAGTGTAACTGATGAGTCATTTCAGGAGGTCACAGTCCTTTCGTGGGTGAGTAGTTGGAAATGGTGGAACCACATGGTGGTGCTGGAGCCAGAGAAAGAACTTCTCGTGGCACAGCAGAACAGAACTAAGTCTGAGACATTTATTCTAATGTCTGTGGACTTTTATAGCAAATTCAGTTTAAAAATAAAACAACAGAATCTGTTATTTTATAGATGTAATGTAGAAAGAACATAAACTTAGCTACTGGCCAAGAGAAATTATAAGGTAGAATATCAACGAATATGAATTTGTGTTAATAATTACATTTCCTGTATGCCAAAATTTTTGATAATACTTTACTTGACCTGGCCAAATATTTTTGCAGCCAGTTTTTATTCCAGATTAATTGCTTAAAAATCAAATATTGAGTAGACTCCTTGAGCTCACAGGGGAAGTGTACCAGAAAGACTGTCAGGACGATTTGGGGGAAAAAAAAAAGCAAAAAGGAAGAGTGGACCCAGGGCCGCTATGGTTACTTCTGTAGAGGTCTAGGAAGAAAAAGTTGCCACCCTGGGTGGAGGCTCTGGTCTGCCTCCCTGCTTCTGGAACTCAGGTGTGCTGTAGAAAGAGATGGTCCAAAGTATGAGCAAGTGATCAGCAAGGAGGATCTCCCTGCTGCCGTGGAAAAGCCTTATGAAGAGCCTCTTAAGAAATGTGTCTTATGTGGGAAACATACAGGTTATTAAAATATACAGCTTTTGTCCTAGTTATTTCTTCATTCACTGGATGCATTTATGGAAGGCGTATAACAAGTCTTTGTGGGAAAGAACAGAAAGATATTTCAAAAGTGATTAAGAGAGCTCAAATAATGGGGTTTGTGCCAATTACATATAAGAATCCTGCATATCTCAAAGCCCCTAAAGTTGATAACATTGGCATCAGGAATAGATCGTACAAGATTATCACCAATAAATTACTTTGTAGTAAAAAAGAAAGATGTTAACAATGCTGAAGAACCTAAATTGTTTTATTTTTGCAATAAATATAGATGGATATCAGCAGATGTTCTCAAAATGACATGTCCGTTGTCCTGTCAAAGTTTTAGAAGATTTTTGCAGTTTTAGTTCTTTAAAAGCCACTAGGAGAATCCTGTCTTTGCACTGATCTCTTATCTCCTGGAGAAGTCACAGATTTTTACTTCTGCTTTATTACACTATCATTATCATTTGTACTTTAAAATAAGGATGTGTAATTTTAATTTTTGAATATTTAGTTTTGATGGAAAGTATTGAAATAATAACGATTCCAGTATGTACTAGGCTTAGAAGGTAGAGTGTATCTCCTCCACTGCTGATGTTCTGTTAGTAAAACATTCTTGGCTTTTCTTTGCCCGGTGACTTCTCTGATTTGTGACTTTGGAGGGGAGATCAAATACCCTTTCCCTTCCTTCTTCCTTTCTCATGAAATGCTTTGGGTCAACATGGCCCTTCCTTTGAGAGAGAGAAATGTGCTGGTCAGGTAAGTCCTGTCTAAACCACAGGAGGGATTAGTTTACACAGAAAGGCTGATTCATAGGTGCTTAAGCCACAGGCAGATGACACCTTTGAAGTGTAAGGATGATGCTTTGGCCCTTAGATGCTTATTGGTCATATTTCTAGATCAGTGCAGAACTAGAGGCACAGTTGCTTTCTCCTGGAGCTCCGGTATACAACATAGTGACAGTGATGTCTTCCTGTGCAGCTGTCGCCATGTCCTCGAAGTGTTGCAGAAATAATCTCAGCATATACAGACTTGCCTAGGAATGTGTGTGTGCACCTTCCTTTGTTTTCTTTTTCACAGTGGTGTATACTTAGCTCGTCGTTAGCTTTTTCTGCATATTATATGTTAATGGTCCATTTGAGGCTTATTACTGGCTGTATACAGTTTCATAATAAGGATATTATATCGATTTTATAACCAGGAAGAGTAAATGTATTTCTCTTTGAGCCTCTCACTCTGATAGTTGGTGAGAGATGGAAGTTTTACTGCTGGGGATGTGGATCAGCTGCTTTCCAGGCTTGCTTTGTCGTGTGGAAGAGATACATGATGTGTCTCAACCTAATAGGTCCTAACACTTGGCTTTTGATAATGGCAGATGGAAAGGAAATGTATTATGTGTGGATATACTTTTTCTGCCCTTTAACCAGGACCTATAAGCCAGCTAATACTAAAACGTATGTGTAGGGCAGTTAGCAAAATTTTTATGAAGAAACTTACTGGTATATGCATCTAAAAGTTATTTGAAAATGTTAGTGTTTATGTATATGTCTCAAAATTAGATATCTTAATGAATTTACATATGACAACTATCTCTCTGTTTTATTCTATGTGAAAATTGCTGATTCCGAATGTAGTTTCCATTCCAAAAATATGGATGTTTTGGTGGGCATTTTTCTAGATCTCCCTTATTCCCACCTTTACCCATTACTCCCCTGTCAGTGTTAGTTATTGACAGAAGGTTAATCAAGGTGATGGTATTGATTTTACTGCTTTGACTGGACATAAATATTGTTTAACCAGTAATTAATCCCTAATCTTGTTGTTAGGTGTATTTTCAAGGTGAGACTCCCGGTGTCTGTTGTGACAGTTCTTATAACCTTAGTTTTCATTTTAATGTCCTTTCTGTTCAGTTCCATTTTTGTTTTCACTTGAAAATATTATCATATTTCATTAACTACACCCAGTGGATTCTATTACTGATGGCTCTTCTGCTGTCTAATTTTCTTTTGTTGGGAAAAACTCATAGAGAGGCTACTGTGCTTAGTGTGTGGTTCAGTCAGGCTTTTACCAGAGAACGAGTAGGAGAACTGTAAAGAGATTCATTGCCAGACCTGTCTTGCCCCATTGTGAGGCTGGCAAAGTAAATCTGAAGTCGAGAGGGCAGGCTGTCGGGAGAGCAGGCTGAACACGGGGGCATTGTGTGAGCTGCTCTCATTCTAATGAATTTCTTTTTTGGAGATGCCTCCGTTCAGTTTGTAAAGCCTTTCAGCTGATTGAGTCGGGCTCGCTCAGATTATCAAGGATGTTTCCCTTGCTTCAAGTCAGTTATAGACTTTCACTGCGTATACGTAGGCCTTCACCACCATGCCTGGGTAAGTGCTTGATTGAATGACAGTGGCCTGTAGCACAACCAGGTTGATGCCTGAAACCGACTGTCACTTCCATGGCTCAGCTGCCTGTTAGAACTCTCCCAGTTCCAGTGGTCAGCCCCCGGGGAACTAGAGTCACTTGCTTGTATGCTCTTCGTTCTCATTTCCCACTGCTCTTTCTTCTGTAATTAAATTAACTCATAATTTATTGCCGTAGCCAGGCAGTTTTGTCTCTGCTTCAGTGCCAAATACTATTTTCTTTTTTGCTCCCTGGCTTTTACGAGAAGTGTGTTTTCTCATCTGTGTTATTTGTATTACCAGGACAGAACGTTCCTATTGTTTTCTCTATTAGCTAAAGTTACAGATCAGCTTGGCACCCGATTCAGCAGGAGCTTCAGTTTCCAAAGACAGTAGGTGCAAAATTGGATGCCACTTCCTTGGCTGGTGGCTGTTATCATTGTTCATTGTCACCCTAACTTGGGGAAATGCCATATTGGAAATTTGATGGGACTGAAACAGAATAAGAACCTAATTGCTTCTCTGTGTTTTGTGCGGCTTCTTTAGAAGAGCTCCTTTCCAACTTCCAGAACATTCTCTTGAGATACTGTCCTTTCATGTTGGATTTGCAAAGTTAAAATATTATTGTCATTATCTGAAGAGCAACATCTATCAAATTTTATTCTTTTTACATTGGAAAATAATAAAGTATTATAAGAAAGTTTCCACAAACTGTACTATATGTGTTTCCCTAAACTAGCTTGGTGTTTTGAATCACTTATTATTAACTTATAAAAGTCTATTGTTTCTCTAGAATTTTTCTACTTACCTATATAAAACATATCTTCATATCATTCTGTCGTTTTACACTCCGAAGGGAAAAATGCCGCGTTTTAGCATGAGGTCAAAAATGCTAATAGAAATCAGGGTTAAAAGGACTGAGAACTGAATGCACTTATCTATAATTAATAGAAATGGGCTTTTTTATTCTCAGTGTTTTAAAGTGTAGTAGCATGGCCAGGTGGGAATAATTTGTGCGTATTGAGTAAAAGCTGAGTATTTGGGGCCCCACAAAGTCCACTCTGACCAAGAAGCAAAATGTGGATGGGTCTGTACTTGGTGTGGCAAGGATGTCAGTTATGACCCACTGGTTTGCAAAGAATCACTAAGTATAAAACAATTACAATAACATGTAACATTATTTTATCACAGTCTTTATCTTGATTGTGTGTGTGTGTATTCTTTTTAAATAACAAGTTGCCTTAAAATTAATGTCTTAAGACCATAGTTTTTTATTGGGTCTCTCAGCTTCTGTGGGTAAGGTTCAGGAAGCCTTCTTTCGTGGCCTTAGGTGACTCTGGTCATGTAGTCAGGCTGTCTTTTCGTGGGTGCTCATCTGGGCTGCCTGGCAACATGAAGGCCTCAGAGCAGCTGTGGTACGTAACGTAGTTCTTGAAAACTTCAACTCTGAGTGTTCTAGTGAGCAAAATAGAAATTGCATTGCCTTTTCTCATTTTGGTTTTTGTCTGATAAATTCTTTTGGCTATAGATGAGGCATAGTGCACCCAGATTTAATCAGGGGGTGGGGTGCTGGACTCCATCCCTTGATAGTGGAGTGGCAAGATTCTAGATTAAAGTGAGAGACATAAGAGGCTGTTGTGGGCATCTTTGGTGAAAACACTGTTCTCTGTCTACTTTCTGATTTGAGTAATTCGCTTATTTCCCACTTACAGAATAAATACACTCTGATTTCCAAGAATCTTCAAAAGTCTCATTCAGTTACACTGTCAGGCTCAAAATCAAGGACTTTGTCTACTAAGTCAGGTCTGAAGGATCAGATGTGAGGCTCCTCAGGATCAGTTCCATGGGCATGACATTTTGACACAGTTCTCAATCTGGAGACCTGTGCCCTGAAGATAAGGATACGTGCCAGATACTCACCCAGGATATAGCAGGGATACACGTATCTCACAGGCTTGCCTGAAAGGGCACACACAGCAGGAGGCACACAAGTCTTGAGCCAAGCCTGGAATCTGGCCGATGTATGGCACCATTTCCTTGATTAGGTCTCTGTGCTCCTGTAATTTTTTTTGTGGCTCTCAGTTTTGCTCTTTTAAGTCACCCTCATTTTTTTGTAAGAAAGAGTGTTTGTACCTTACCAGTTTTCTCTGGCTGCCCCCGTACATCAGTTCTAGGATCTGAATGGCCTTTTATACATTGTAATCTTTCTTTTAGTTTATTCTAGAAATATTTTGTGATATAAATATCTGAAAAGCTTTGTAGGTTTTGTGTTTATCTTGTTAGGGTCACTCTGTTAGACCTGATCCACATGAGATGCATTTTCTGCCATGGGCTGCCTGTGAGGTGGTGGTGGGATAATACTTTGTAAGGTCCAGAAGCCCTAATTGTAAATGCACAAGTTCTGAAAGTCAGACTCCTAAGATTCTCAGCCTACTGATTAATCATCTTCCATCTTTTGAAGTCCTAACAAAGGAATATGCACTCTGCTTTGGATCTGGTCCTTGCTCTGAAGGCATTTCTTGGATTGAGAATTATTTTCTGTCTGGAGAGGCTAAGGATGAGAGAAAGCTGTATATTTAGCTTTGTTCCTTAGTGTGTCTCATTCTGCTTACATTTTCTCATTGGCTGTGTGCGGAATCCAGGCATCACTTTATTCCACTTGGATAATCTCTTTAGCCAGACCATTGAGTTATTAGGAACTTTTCTATTCCCCTCTTTACTGCAGATATTAGTGATGACAGTATCACTGTGTAACAGTTTCCTGCTTTCTTCTATCTTCCAGTGACATCTTCCTCACTTTTATTTAATCTGCCTCTGACAAGCTTCTTAAAACAACTTCTTCATCCTGCACAGTTTGTGTGTGCCAGGAATTTGGAAAAGCCCTGGTCCCCATGCTGTACCAGCTTCTGTGGAAGCAAGACTGATTGCCATGGGTCTGAGGCGGCTGTTGATGTTGAGCCACTGGGTTTTCGGTGATTAGTTATGTGTCAGTAGTGAGTAGGGTAGTTAACATATTAATTTTTTTGCTGCCTTTGTCACTTTCTAGTCCCAATATTTCCTCCACTCTATTTTCAGAAACCCAGACTTGACTGGCCTCTCTTCCTCTTCTTGATCGCTTGAATGCTTTTTTCATTTTTCCATTGTCTGAACTCCACACTGTCAGATGGGGTTTATGACAGAAGATGTGCACTCAGAAGGCAAATTTGTTCCTTGACCATGTTGTATTTTGAGCTGTGTAGGGGAGCTTTTTTTTTAAACATTCATTAACATTTTTTAAAAGTCAAGAGATTCACGTTAAAATCTTAAGTTATCTACTTCTTTAGAGGACCCAGAAGCTCCAGCAGCACGGGGGCTGCCAGCCTGTGGCAGCTGTCTGCCAGTTTGTGCTCTCTTACGGTGCAACAGGGCCTCACCATGTTACACAGGGGTTTGGTTTCTGCTTAGCTGTTGTGGGTCTTTGGATATATCATCTGATTGTGCATGTTTTTTGTTTGTTTGTGTGGTTTTTTTTTTTTTTTTTCCCGAGACAAGATCCCATTTTGTAGTTCAGGCTGGTCCTGAACTCCTTCTGTTTCCCAGGCTGGCTTCTGACACACTTACACAATCCTCCTGCCTCAAAGTCCCTAGGTGCTAGGATCATAGGCATGTGACACCATGGCTGGTGTGTAGAGCTGGGGAATTGCACCCAGGGCCTGTGCTTGCTAGCTTGCTAGGCAAGTGCTCTAGCCACCGAGCTACAGCCCTCACCTGTCTACCTCTTTCACTCTGTCTTTCTTCTGAAGTTCCATGAGATAGTTGTGGTTTGGGTCTCTCATATCAGAGAGACCATTCGATGTTTCACCTTCTGCTTCTGACTCACTGCACTAAGCATGATGTTCTCAAGTTACTTCCATTTGCCTGTAAAAACCTCCACACTGTTGGACCTTACAGATGCATAGTATTCCATTGTGTATAAGTACCACAGTTTGTGTATCCACTGGTCTGTTGATGGGTATTTTGGTGACTTCCATGTTCTAGTTATTGTTAGTTGTGCTGCTATGAACATGGGTATACATATATCTCTGTTGTATGTTATTTTGGCCTCTTTTGGATATATTCCCAGGAGGGGTGTTGCCGGAACAAAGGGGATATTTATTTCTAGTCTTTTGAGTGTTCTCCATGCTGCTTTCCAGAGTGGTTGTACGAATTTACATTCCCACCAGCAGTGCAGGAGGGTTCCTTTCTCCCCACAGCCTCACCAGCACTGACTGCTATTTGACTTGTTGATAGAGGCCATTCTCTCTGGGGTGAGATGGTATCTTAGCGTTGTTTTGATTTGCATCTCTCTTATGGCTAGAGATGTTGAACATCTTTTCATGTATCTATTGGCTCTTTGTAGTTCTTCCTGAGTGAATTGCCTCTTCATTTCTTTTGCCCATTTTTCAGTAGGATCCTTTATTTTGGTGGGCTTAATTTTCTTTAGCTTCCTGTGTATTCTAGTTATGAGTTTCTTATCTGAGGTGTTCCTGGTGAATATTTTTTCCCAGTCTGTTGGTTCTTTATTTACAATGTTAACAGTTCACTTTGCTGTTCAGAAACTTTTTAATTTGACAAGATCCTATTTGTTGGTAATGGGGATAATTTCTTTTGCTCTTGGTGTCTTGTCTAGAAAGTCTTTGCCAATGTCTTTTAGATATTTGCCTATTTTGTCTTCTAGAAGGTTTAGTGTTTCATTTTTCATGTCTTGGTCTTTAATCCACTTTGATTTGATTTTGGTGCATGGTGATAGGTGTGTGACTAGATTCGTTCTTCTGCATGTGGATGTGTAGTTTTCCTAGCACCATCTGTTGAACAAGCTGTCCTTTTTCCATTGTATCGATTTGGCCCCTTTGTTGAAGATTAGATAATTGAGGGTATTTGGGTTTGTTTCTGCATCCTCAATTCTGTTCCACTGGTCTATCCGTCTATTTTTATGCTAGTACCAAATTGTTTTAACAACTATGGCTTTATAGTATAGCCTGATGTCTGGGATTGTAATGCCTCCTGCTTTGGTCTTACTGCCCAGGATTGCTTTGGCTATTCTTGGTCTCTTTTGGTTCCATATGAATTTAAGAATTGTTGTTTCAAGTTTTTTGAAGTAACTTGCAGGTATTTTGATAGGAATTGAATTGAATCTATATATCAGTTCAGGTAGTATAGTCATTTTGACTATATTTATTTTGCCTATCCAAGAGCAGGGGACACCTTTCCATTTTCTAATGTCTCCTATAACTTCTTTCTTCAATGTAGTGTAGTTTTCCTTATATAGGTCCTTCACATCCTTGGTTAGGTATACTCCTAGGTATTTAATTTTTTGCTGAGCTATTGAGAATGGAATTGTTTTTCTGAGTTCTTGCTTAATAAGTTCATTGTTAGTGTATAGAAATGCTATTGATTTTTAGTGTTAATTTTGTAGCCTGAGACTTGGCTAAATTTTTTTTTCATTATTTCCAGGAGTTTCTTGGTGGAGTTTTTAGGATCTTCCATGTAGATAATCATATCATCTGCAAATAAGGAAAGTCTGACCTCCTCCTTTCCAACGCAGATTCCCTTTATTTCATTTTCTTGTCTGATTGCTATGGCAAGTGTTTCAAGGACTATGTTGAATAAAAGTGGTGAGAGTGGGCAGCCTTGTCTTGTTCCTGATTTGAGAAGTAACAATTTCAATTTTTCTCCATTTACTATAACATTTGCAGTAGGCTTGGCATATATGGCTTCTATGAGTTTTAGGTAGGGCCCCTCTATACCTATTTTTCTCAGAGTTTTTATCATGTAGGGGTGCTGGATTTTGTTAAAGGTTTTTTCTGCACCAATAGAGATGATCATGTGGTTTTTGCTTTCACTTTTGTTGATATGATGTATTATATTGATTGATTTATGTATGTTGAACCAGCCTTGCATCTCAGGGATGAAACCCACTTAATCATGGTGTATGATCTTTCTGATTACTTGTTAGATTCTGCTTGTCAGAATCTTATTGAGGATTTTTACATCTATATTCATTAAGAAAATTGGTCTATAATTTTCCTTCCTGGTTAAGTCTTTGTCTGGTTTTGGGACAAGTGTGATGCTAGCCTCAAGGAATGAGTTTGGTAGCATTCCTTCACTTTCCACCTTATGGAATGGTTTGAGAAGGTGTGGTGTTCTTCCCTGAAGTACTGAAAAAATTCTGCTGTGAGTCCATCTGGACTTTTATTTGTAGGTAGAGTTTTTATTACTGCTTCAATTTCTGTGTGCATGATGGGGTTGTTTAGGATTTTTATATCTTCCTCATTTAATTTTGGTATTTTATATGTATCTAGGAAGTAGTCCATTTCTTCCCAGTTCTCAAATTTGTTGGAATATAGGTGTTCAAGGTAATTTCTTATAATATTCTGAATTTCTGCAGGATCTGTTGTAATTTCACCCTTTTCATTTCTAAGTGTGTTCATCTGTGCCTTTTCTTTGCTTTTCTTGAGATTAGCAAGAGGTTTGTCAGTTTCGTTAATTCTTTCAAAGAATCAGCTTTTTGACTGATTAATCTTTTTATTGTCTTTTTAATGTCAGTCGCATTTATTTCAGATCTGATCTTTATAATTTCTTCTCTTCTACTGCCTTTTGGCTTAAGTTGTTCTTGTTTCTGTAGTGCTGCAAGGTACATCAATAGAGAATTTATTTGCGACTGTTCTGTTCTTTTGATGTGTGCATTTATGGCTATGAATTTTCCTCTAAGGGCTGCTTTCATTGTGTCTGACAGATTTTGATATGATGTACTTCCATCATTTAAGCCTATGAAGTTTTTGATTTCTTCTCTGATTTCTTCTGTAACCCATTGTTTGGTCAGTAGTAAGTTGTTAAGTCTCCATGTGTTTGTGTATTTTCTTCTGTTTCTATTGCTGTTGAGTTCCAGTTTTATTCCATTATGGTCTGAGAGTATGCAGGGTATTATTTCTGTCCCTTTGTATTTGTTTAAGGATGACTTATGTCCTAGGATGTGATCTATTTTAGAAAATGTTCCGTGTGCTGCTGAGAAGAACGTATAGTCAATTGATGTTGGATGGAAAACTCTGTAAAGGTCTGTTATGTCTAAGTTTTCTATAGTGTTTTTCTGCAGTCGTGTATCTTCGTGGATTTTTTTTGTCTGGTCGATCTATCTATTTGTGATAGAGGAGTATTAAAGTCCCCTACTGTAATTGTGTTGGGGCCTATGTGTCCTTTCAGATCCAGTAGTTTTTGGTTTACATAATTGGATACTCTAGGGTTGGGGACATATATATTGATAATTGTGATTTCTTCCTGTTATAATGTTCCTTTCACCATCTTTGTCTCTTTTTACCTGTTTTCTTTTGAAGTCTGATGAGTCTGAGATTAATATAGCTACCCCTGCTTGTTTTTTGGGACCTCTTGCATGAAATATTGAATTCCAACCTTTTATTTTCAGTCTGTGAGTTTCCTTGTGGGTGAGGTGTGTCTCTTGTAGACAGCAAATTGTGGGTTTCTGACTTTTTGATCCAGTCAGCTAGTCTGTCTTTTGATAGGTGAGTTGAGGCCATTCACGTTCAGAGTAATTATTGAGGTATATTTGTTGTGTCCTGCGATTGTTGTTGTTTTTCCATGTTGTTCACTGGCTTCATTTTTTTCTCAGCTCATTCTCCTCCAGCTTTTGTCTTTTCTCTGGGGACTCTTGTGTTGTTGGTTTCTCTTTCACAATCCAGGTCTCCTTTGAAAAATCTCTGCAGTGATGGCTTAGTGGCTGCAAGTTTCCTTAAGCTTTCTATATCATGGAGAATTTTAATTTCTCCCTCTAGTTTATAAGATAACTTTGCTGGATATATAGTAGTATTGGTTGGAATTTGTGCTCTTTTAGTGTTTGAATGATATTGCTCCATGATCTCCTGGCTTTTAGCGTCTGGGTTGAGAAATCTGCAGTTATCCTGATCGGCTTACCATTATAGGTCAGCATTTATTATTTTTAAGTCTCTGTTGTGTTCTCCTCTCACTTCTTGCATTGCCTTTATTCAGTTCATTTCTTCTATGATCTCCTCTACTTGCTTCTCAAAGCTTTCTTTTAGCTTATCTAGGTCTTGGCATAGCTGTTGTATGGTTTTCATGTCCTGCATCATTTCCTGCTTTATTTCTTGCTTTAATTCATTGTATTTCCGGGCCCAGAAGTTACCATCATTTGCGCCATTTTCATCTTTAGCTTCTGTATTTTTGGGATTCCTGGTATGCTCTTCTGGAATGTCAATATTTTTTGAAGGAGGTTTATTTCCATGTTTCCTTATGGTTCTGTTGTCTTTGGTGGTTTCTAGTTGTCTATCACTGGCTTCCCCTGTGTGGTTCTCCCCAGGAGGGCTCTGTCCGGTGCTGGGAGAGCCCAGCCTCTGTGTTGACCACCGCGGCAAGGGGTAATGGAGATACTAACTCAACTCCCACATGGCTCTGTCTTTTGTCATCCAGGCCCAGGAACTGCCTTGAGGTCTCCTGGTGCTCAGGACTCCTGCACACCCTTCTGGTCTGCGCCTATGCAGCTCTTTCTGGCTTCCGGCACTTCCCGCCTCTTCCACAGGGCTCTAAGGCATGCAGAGCAGCCGTGAGCCCCACCTGCAGCTCCTATGTAGTTTCCTCTGGCTGCGGGCACTCCCTGCCCCCTCTGTGGGGCCCCAAGGTGCTCAGAGCAGCTTCCTGCAGCACCCGGCAATCCCCGCCTCTCCCTGGGGACTTCTAGGTGCAGAGATCAGCTGCGTGTCTCACCTGCGGCTCTTAAGCAGATCCCACTGGCCACCCGCACTCCCTGTCCCCTCTGCAGGGCTCCAAGTCCCGGGGAACAGCCGTGCACCGTGCCTGTCCAAATCTAAGCAGCGTCCTGCAGCCCTAAAGGTAGAATCTTAGGTTTTTCTTATTTGTAGTTTAGCTTGTTTTCTCACTTTTTGGTTAGCAGTATGTTTTATAATAGTTATGGCTTAAAATTCTTTCCGTTAAATGTAGTGATTAACATATGCCCTGCCATGATTAGCACTGCCAAGGAAATAATTGATTTTATTATATATGTCAACAGAAAATTATTTTGTCTTCCCTTTGTAGTTTTCAAATGAGCAATCTGTTCTGCAAATCCTGAAATGCATTTCAGCATTTTTCCTATACTATTCTGTCAACATCCATAAGCACCATTAAAATTACCATCATTAGAATTTTTACAGAATCTCAAAATACAAGTGGAAAAAATATCTTATGCAAAACACAGCAGGGGTTTTTACCAAGTACTAAGCATTTCAGGGGTAAATGTGTTTAAAATATTTTTGGAGTGAAAAAAAAAGCCTTTCAAAAAATTAAGCACAACTCTTCAATTTTGGAAAGCTTTTTATTTTGGTAGTCATCTATGTCAAGTAATCAGAATTATTATGTGTCTTAGTTACTTTCTTATTGCTGAGACAAAATACCTAACATCCACAACTTTAGAGAGGAAAGATTTATTTCAGCTCATAGTTTCAGAAAGTTATAGCTGTCCACAGGTGGGGCTGGAGCTGGAGCCAGACAGAGCTTCTCCTGGCATGACAGAACAGAGCCAAGTCAGGAAGAAAGGGCAGAGACAACACTCACCCCTACAGGTCAAGACCCAAGTGTTCACCACCATGCAGCAAGGTCTCACCTCCCAACAGTACACTGCATCTTTAGGGACATGAAGCTTCTGGGAGACACTCCAGATCCATACCACAACAGTGCTTATTAGTTAAAATGAACAGTTGGTCTGGTCTTGGCGTTTTTGTACTTGTGCCTAACATACTTTGATACCCCCCATTATCTTTCTCCCCCCTTTCTCCCACCTCACTTCCCTGTGTCTTTTCTTCTTCTCTAATAGTTTCCCTTCCACTTGCATATCATTTCCCTTTTAAAAATAGTTTTAAAAATGTATCTTCTTCCAAACTCCTCCTGGGAAGGGACTTGGGCAATATTTGACCAAGTCTGTCTGATTTTGCTTAAATGGATGATCTCAAGTTCCATGTATGTTCCTTCAAATGACATTATTCCGTTATTCGTTACGGTGGAATAATACGCATACGTTCATATGTCGTATTTTCTTTTTTCATTTGCTGTTACTGGCACCTGGGCTGGTTTAGTATGTTAGGTGTTATGAATTGTGCTGCATTAATTTGGATATGCCAGTACCTCTAATCAGGGACTGCACCAAGGTGTGGTATAACTGAATCAAATGATAATTCTGTTTCTGCCTTTTCTTGAGAACCCTCTCTTTTGATTTCCATAATCTCTGCACTAATATAATTTCCCACCAACAATAAGGAAGAGTTCTTTCTTCCTCCCTCACCTTCCCATTCTCACTAGCATTTGTGTTAGTTTTTTTCTTCCTTCCTTCCTTTCTTTCTTTCTTTTTTTTTTTGTGTACTTGATGATAGCCATTTTGACCGGAATCTCTATTTTTTCTTTTCCTTGAGACAGGGTCTCACTGTATAGTCCAGGCTGGTCTGACTCACTTTGTAGCCCAGGCTGGCCTTGAACTCATGACATTCCTCCTGCCCTTGCTTCCCAAGTGCTAGGATTATGGGCATGAGCCACCATACCCAGCTTTCAATATGGTTTTGATTTACATTCCATTATGGTTACTTTTTCAGGTTATACATGGCCATGTCTTCAAATCAAACCCATCCATGAACATGTGTTGTTTATGG
The DNA here is from genome assembly GCA_004027205.1 of Ctenodactylus gundi. Classification (NCBI taxonomy): domain Eukaryota; kingdom Metazoa; phylum Chordata; class Mammalia; order Rodentia; family Ctenodactylidae; genus Ctenodactylus; species Ctenodactylus gundi. The sequence goes on along the minus strand of PVKB01004197.1, from coordinate 110,716 downwards.
CTTCACATTGCTTAGTTGCATGCAAATTTGGTTATTTCCCTTGGGTTTAATGATACAAGTAAATTGTTTCCACTATAGAAGATAATCTCTGTCTTCACATTGTAGTATTCCAGTCCTCACAGGAAGTTTTTAGGCAGTTTCCTTCTCTTACTCATTCAATGGCATAAGGAAAATGAAAGCCTGAAGTCTTTGTTTCTTGCTTTGATTTTGCCTTCAGAGCCTTATGAGTTTGATTTTCTTTCTGGGTATTTTTTTCCTTATCTGTAAACTAAAGGGGTTGAGTTAGAGGGTATTGAAGGTCCTTTTCCACTCAAAGTTTCTCTGAATCATGGACCGCTAGCTGTTAATGTCCACATCAAGGGAGTGTGCTGTACTACTTATTTAATTATGTCTCAGTATTTTTTTAAAGGTAAATGACTTTGGTCACAGGCTCATTCTCAGTCATTCTGTTCTTTTAAAAGTTAATTTTAACTTTCAACCACAAAGACATTTGGAGAACATGCCTTTTAGATTACATCTCTACCTTGACTCAAAAGGAAAAGGTGAGATTATTCAACTATCTGATGAAAACATGCCATGATGAGTCCATGGGTGATTGTGGTTGCGCTGTGCTGCTGCAGCGTCTTTAAGTCTCAAATGTGCCACGAAGTGTGTTAGGGATACCCTGATGTTGTTTTGGTCAGGTCAGGTTCCGATAAAGGGAAGGGTGGCAACAGAAGTATATTTGCTTAGTGGATATAGGTTTCAGATGGCTGATTCCAGCTCTAGTATAGTATGTTTCATTATGCTCTTTTTATTTCCCTACTTTCTCTCAGTCAGCAGTCAGTTGCTTGTATGCATTTCCCTAGGCAGTTTTGAAACTCACCACATGGCCTTATATGTGCAGTAACTGATAGAGTTGTTAGCTAAGTGAATGTGAAAAACGAGCTCAGTGCTCGTGTATATGGTGTTCTTCCCAAATATGTTGGTCTACATGTGTCTAGGCATTTCATGGTCATAATACTTTTGGAAAGAGGGTGAGTGTGGAAATCTGCAGGCAAGTAGTGTTTACAGGTATTAATGACTACTTCTCCCCAAAAACATAACCACGAGCATTGCTTTCAGAGTAGGTTGCTTTCAGTGTCTGGTGTGACCCAGGTAGCAGTGTCAGGAAGCATTACACATGTTTACCTAGTCAAGATTGTGTGGACTTGTTTTGATTCAGGTGAGGCGAGTTCCGGGATCAAGTGGTCACCTCCATAAAACTGAAGACGGTGATTGGGAGTGGAGTGATGATGAGATGGATGAAAAAAGTGAAGAGGGGAAGGCAGCTGCTTCTCAGGAAAAGGTGAGTGACACTATCATTTGCTCTTCTGTGTGTGTTGTGGTTCTGTGATACTTCTTTTGAGTATATTAATTGACACCTAATTGTTTTACAGTCAAGAAGAGTAAAAGAAGAAAATCCAGAGGTGAGTAGCCTTTATTTACTTACTTATTTTTCCACCATTTCATTCCCACCTTGTGATATCAGAGTCTGACCCATTTGTGAGGGATGCTACCTACACCAGCTCACTGAGTAGAAAAGGAGAGGAAGACAGACACACAGATGTAGGTCTCAGTTCTGAGTTACGTTGGGCTGTGCAAATCAGGACAAATTCGTTTACTCGCAGAATCTCAGTTTCCCTCTCCATCTGATGGGGTGTCCATTGAACTTATGAGGTTGCCATGAAGCCAGACGAAATCATATAGGTGAAGCACTCAATGGAATCCTTGGCTCAGCGAGGTGAAATTACTTTTGTCCCTTCATATTACTGTCACTTAGAAAACATAATAAATATACAGGCAAATTTTTTCAGGTTTTTAAACTTTCAATGAAGCAGAGATTAAAATGACTGTCAACTCTAGATTGAAACTGCATATCTTGATTTTTAAATCTCCTAGAAAATTTGGTGGTCAAGGAGCACTCTTTTAAATGGCTTCCATTCACGAACTGGTCATCTTTCCATTAAGAGATCATTCTCGATGTACTTCTTCCATCTGATTAATTATTCTAATGCCTAATGCCTGATGATGACTAAAGCTCACTAATTCTCCTAGAGGAGATTTGATCATATATAAGTAGCTCCAAATATTTTACAGACATAGTAATTAATGTGTATCTTGATAAATTGTCATTACAGAAATGGAAAAGTTTGGGCTTCAAGTGATATCCACCCCAACTCTCTTTAAAATTAGGCCACTTTTTTTTTTTTTTTTTTTTTTTGGTTAAGTGGAGTAAATCTGATCATTGGGTTTTAAGTAACAGTGAGGAGATAGGCCTTGCAAGATATGGCCACAGAGCCGCAAGCCTCCTCTCTTCTGGCCCTGCTTCTCCCCATTCTCTCATCTTTCTTGTTGCATGATGGGCCTTTTCCTGATGGGCCTTTTCCTGGGGTTTCTCAGTGTCTGTGCCTCCCGTGATGGCTCTTCCTCAGCTCTTATCTCTTCCTGTGGTGTCATGTGAAGCTTAATTAAGGATGTGGGTCTTCTCTGGAGATGAGCCCCACCATAAGCTACGTTGGTTACACAGATGCACTGGGTTTTTAGAGTGGTCTTAACCAGGTGTCACGAGCACTGCCCTCTCTTTGTCCACTTTTCCATTTTGTCAGCAGTGAAATACCGAGGCCAGTTGTCTGTTCTCATGTTAGTATGTACTTAAGGGAGAATATGAATAGGCTTCTTCTGAGAGAGCATGTGTGTTTGCATGTTGACACCCTACCCAAGTTTGGGGATAGCCTTCTTACCTGCTCTTACACAGCTACTCAGGCTAGATTTTTGAAATCTTTTCTTTTGACAAAGATATTTTAGTGTCCTGAGTTCCATTACCAGGAACTGCAAAGACAATTCCTGTGTCCTTCCACCTTTTAATTAAATCACTTCTCTGATTTACCAATCACTCCAGACTGTTTCCTGTAAGTAAAGCATAAAGTATTTTATTGACTTACTATAATGGGAACTAAAAGTGTTAATTGTGCAAATATTCAATAAATATAAATTATGTACCAACAGTGTGTACTGTTAGGAGTTGGGGATAGATCAGTGAGAAAAACAGCGAAATTCCTGTCCTGAAGTAAATTATGTAATTTGCCATAGTGGGATGGAAGCAGCAGAAAGAAAAGGAGAAGGGAATATAGTAGGGTGCTGGGGGTTTTAGATGGGTTGGTTAGGGCAGGTCTTCTTGCCTTGTAATTCTAATTCGTGGGTATATGCTTGTGATACGTGAAGATCGCTTTCACCCCGGTAGTCGGTGTATGTTCACAGCATGTGGTAATCATCTTTATAGCCCAGCACCTCCCTATCCATCCTTTTACCCCACATCCCCAGGTTCCCGTCTTATTTCCACAAAGTACAACCTCTTGGCTTCCTGTCATCAATCCTTTATTTTGTTCATTAAGGTTTTTTGTAGTTTGGATTTCTTATGTAAGAGAAACTGTGCGATATTTAACCTCCTCTGCCTGATGTACTTCAGCCAGCATTATGATCCCAGGGTGTGTCCATTTCCTTACAAACGACTCAGGTTTATCTTTCCATAAAGCAGAGTGTCTAATGTAGAATAAGAATTCGGAAAAAAAAAAAAAAAAACTCGTGAGAATTGAAGTGGCAAAGAGCTGGAAGCCGACTGCGTATACCTGCCCGCGGCTCCCGCGGCAGTTGCTTGCAGTGTTTGCTTGCTGATCTTTTCTTGTTCATTTCCACAGAAGTATGCATGTGAAAAAATCCAGCAAGACATTCTAAAAACATGAGTGGAATTATAAAAACTACATTCTGGAATGTGCCTTACTGTCTGAGACTCCCTCCTTATTAGATGTGATAGGCACGCCTCTTTATTTGTATCACTTGGGATGGATCACAAAGTAATGGCTTATGTAGCCATTTTTTTCTTGGCAGTCACGTAGGTTGACAGTGGAAACTTCATCCTAATACTTGTTTGTGTGTACATTTTGAGGAATATGTACAAGTACGGTACATTTAGAATTATGATTGCTTTGTTTTTGTGCCTGGTTATTTTGGGATTTTTATAGTTTGTATCAGTAACAGTACCAGTGTGTACAGACTTCAACAATGTATGTAGTACCTTTGAACATTTTTGAGAAGTAAAATGCTTGTCTGTGCCAAATGGCATATTTAAATACCAGAATATTTATATTTTGACAAGCTTTTGAATAAATCTTGTCATTTAAGTTTTGGTTCAGTGATTTATTTTTGTCTGTAAGCAAAGACCAAGGTGGTATTTTGTTTATGTTCAGTTTCCATCTAATAGAGATGGCTCTGGGTTTGTTGTTAAAATAAATACCTGTGCACAGAAATAAAAATACGAAACAAGTGCATTTATGAGAAGGCTAGAAGTGGAGGTAAAGATCATAAGATATTGTGTAATCAAGGAGTTAGGAAGAGCAGCTTTAGTAGTGCTGTGTCTAGACAGAGTGAGATGTTGCACTAATTGTGGGTGTTAAAGGGCTGCTTAATTCATGAGGGGTGATCTGACCCCTAAGGATATCTGAGGTGGAATGCACTGCGTGTAACATGAGTTTTTTAAAAGATAGAAAATTCCAGAATGGCATGTTTGTCAGAGGGTCTGGGAAGAGATACAGCTCTTTGAAGTTCTTCTAAACCCAAGAGAATTTTCAGTGTAAACTGTAAGGTTTCAGAATTAGACTGTTTATCTGGAGATTTATAGCCAAGCACATTGAAAACTTGTTACTCTGTTCCTAACCTGATATTTTAGAAATAACTTCATAACAAGTAGATAATTCATCCTCCTTTGTCTATCATCTTATTTCATTTGTATGCTGGAAGTATTTGGAGATTAAAGTTTAGAAACACTAATATTAGTATTATTAACTAGCTGATCAGATATGTAATCTGTACTTCATCTCCACGAAGCTCTTAGACACTGGGATTATGTAGAAAGAGAAGTATGCTTCTCTCTGGAAGCTTCTCAGCCCTGCACTGCCTGGTGATGGGATTTGTAAGGCTGTCAAGGTAGTGTCTTCTAGCTTAATATTTTCTGTTGTATAAATTATCGACTGGAATCCCATGGTTTATCTCCTTTTGACTGGTTGTTTTGGAATTTTTTTCTGTCATGCATCAATATATAAGTATTTTATGACTTTTTCAATTTTGCATTAGCCTTTAATTTTTTATTTAAAAAAGTGAAATTGACTCAATTTCATTTCCCTTGTTTTTATTTACCCAATAAGGACACTCACCAGGAATTTAGTTAAAGCAGTTCTTTTTGCTGTGACAACCTAGTTAGGTGATGTGGAACTAGACGAATCATAGCCCTGGCTCCAAATCAGTTTAAAAAATGTAGGTGCCTAGACTCAGTCCACAGATTCTCATTTGAAGTTTTGGTTGATGTCCAGGAAACTCTGATTTTTTTTTTTTTAAAGTACTCATTTGTTCTCATTGGTGGCTGTGGTCAAGGACTATTGACTAGGAAAATTGCACAGATCACTCTGAATGCAGAAGTCCAGGGAGGAATCCAGGAAGAGCATGTGCTCGGAGTTCCTGAAGATCTTGTTTTAAATACCTGCTCATCAGAAGTGATGGAAAGAGGAGGTTGAAGGGAGAGGAAAGAAGAGGTAGATGCAAAAAGAAAAACACATTTTAGAAATCTCTAGGAAAAGTTGTTCTTATTGTTAAGTATAATACAATAGGGAGAAAGATTCTGGCTGAAGCCCAGTTGGAGCCCCTCGTTCAAGTATGATAAAGAGATAGTGTTATTGAGAGTCTACTCTAGGTTAATGAAAAAAATCTATTTCCTGACACTCCGGGTTCATATTCTAGAGAGAAAATATATTTGGTATGGATTTATGTTGAGTTAATTTTGTTAGTTATTATGTACAATGTAAAGGTTAAATTTTTGCTTACGTTACTCACTGCTTTTGCTGGATGGTTTATAAGACAGCCATTAGCCTTTTAAAATTATTTCTGATGAAAGCTTCTTTCCAAATGCCTGTCAGCTCTCATTTGTGCTTGTTTTACATCTATATGTAGGAGATAAAGATTTGATTTCTCCCTCCAAATTCATTAGGTTCAGCCTTAGTCATCCTGAACAGCTTTATTTTGGTACTTTCATAGCACCAGGTTCTAAATCTAGACGGTGTTGATAGTGCAAGTGATTGGCCTTTTCAGTAGTTGTGCTGGAATTTAGATCTGTGGTGGGAAATCTGTTATGTTACAGAAGTGAACTTTTTTACTTGGGACTAGTTCTACATTTACAAAAATGTTGCAAAGATAGTACCAAGTCCCCACATATTTCTCACCTGTCTTTTCCTGCTGTTAATTTTTCATGTAATTCTTGTGTATTTATCTTCACTCAGAATCTAATAGTCTATTTTACTGTCAAGTAAACTCTGGAACTTTCTCAGGTCTCCCTGGTTTATTTAAGAAGGCCCTTATTCTGTTCCAGGTGTCCTACCAAGAGTAAGGCATCTCAGTTAGCTGAGAATACCCATTCTCTCAAATACTCTTCTTAAAACAAGCTGTTTAAAAGGAAAAAAAAAATGAGATAAATGTCTGCCATACTTTTGAAAAGTGATAACTGCTTTACGCACTTTTGTGAAGTTTTAATTAAAAAGAATGTACCTCCTTACTACATATCATCTCTATTATACTTCATGGAGATGGAAAGGAAACTTTGGGAAAAGAGGATAGAGGAGAGTAAGAGGGGGAAGAAGTTAAACCCATTAAGATACAGTACAAATGTGCATCAGTTCTTCAGAGTAAATGTAATTATGATACATGTGCAAACATATACTAATAAAAAGAGTAATTTTAGGGTTAAAAAAAAGCCCTCTAAAAAAGTACCCTCAAAAGGTTATACTGTAATCCCATAGAGTAGATCTTTAGTGGTGACGGTTGGGAACTTCACTTGATTGTCAGAAATGTTGTTTTGTGCATCTCTGCATGTGTTCTGAGGACATTGCATTGCTCCAGGGACAGCAGAGGCTGGTCCTGCACAGAGTTTGCAGAATGTGCATGCTGTCTCACTACCCAGTCCAGTTGACCAGCTTTCCACCCTATGAGTGTCTAGCGTAAGAAATCAGGGATGGAGCACCTCTGTAGGGAGTTGGGGGGAAGTGGAGTTGTCTCCTCTAAGTAAATGCCATTAAGGTTTTTCAGGTTACCATTGCTCTTTGACTGAGGATAGAATACACTGTAAGTGTTGGCATGGCCTTTTGTTGTATCTCAAACCTGAATGCAGTTTGTGGAATAAAAGAGAACCATTTTAGCCCAAGAATTCATTTGTGTAGCCTCTGGTCCTCTACCTATCTAATGAGCAACGATTATATTTGTCTAACATACTCATTTCCCACCCCCTCAAAAATTTTAAAATCTTTTGAAATATATAACCTTATTAAAATACTTAAGGGCAAGCACCTAGTATCTTTCACCAAGGCCCTGAGGTTGGTCCTTGTACTTACTTTATCTCTTATGTATCCGTCTGTTCCTCCATCCACTCACCTTAGCTTTTTGATGCCCCTGGATTGTATACTTCAGTACACCTCCCGTATCGCTTCACCACTACCATGGTTATTTTTGAGGAAGGCCAGAGAATAATGATTATATTCTCTAAACTTTAGAAAACTCTTACCACAAAGAATTTCTAACAATTCCTGATTATTTTAGAATTGGTAGTAAGTTAAAAATAGGAAATTCTTTTCATTTGTTGTCATTGCTGTTGCTCTTTGAGTATTTCTTTGTCTTTCAAGTTTTACTGCAGGCAAAGTTCACAAAAGTAGGGCTTGAGGCAAAAATAATTTGAGTATCACCTTAGGGCTAGAATTCTAACTCTGCGAGAAAATATAACTCATCACACTGCCATTTCTGGATGGAAAATGTTTGTTATGAACCTCCTTACCCTTGTACATTTGTATATTTTTTGAAATACATGAATACTTATTCAGTGTAATGATTAGAGGCATTTACTGACCCTAACTTCTTTTCAGTAAGGTTCCCTTAACTTTAAGAAAAGTATGCAGTAAGAAATATGTATTCAAGTTTAAAATAGCAAGTTGTCCATTCCTTTTCACTTTAGATTAGTAGTTCTCCAAAAATGTATGGATCATCCTAGGAGCTTATTAACAATACAGATTTTTCTCCTCTTCAAAACATTCTGAATGGTAGGCCCCAGTGCAGCGTGGGAGTCCATAACCTGTATTTAGGCGATCTGTTGCTAGTGGTCAGAAGCCGTTGGGCTAAGCCACTGCTGTCCTCTGAAAATACTCGCCACTGGTAATTGGGATGTAAATAACCAGATTATCTGTGATATCTCCTTTTGGCTTCTTTGAATGCTGTAATGATGGTTCTTTTAACAGATCTCGGTGAATGCCAGCAGTATCCCTGAGAAAATACAGTCCCTTTCTGTGCAGGACTCTCAGGTATGTTCCTCTGCCACTTACTTCCCTTAGAGGTGCTTTGTTGTAGCCCTTTGGAAAACGCAAATATTTTAGATAGGAGAGAACTTTCTGTTGTAGTATTTCCAAATCAGACGCTTGTAAGCTCTTTTTAAATAGGCACAGAGATAAAGAGTGTTGTTATTATTGACCGACCGTCCTTTCAGGATTTCCAATCTTTAGATGATAGGTTCAAGAGGAATGGAATATCAGCCTAGAATGCCAACACTGTGGAAAATAAGCACAGGAAAGACAGTGACTCACTACTCTAGTATATTCCAGCCACAAAACATAGTAGTTAATGGATTCTTCTCTTTTTGGCTCCTGGTTGGTGTTCTAACACTTTCATAATTCTTTTATTGTTAAATTTTATGGGCCAGTTCGTCTCTACAGCTTGCCTTGTAAAAATAATCATCTAGTAACTGAGAAATGCACTTATAATGCATAATAATAAAAGGTATATGATAGAGACCTGTGCTGTAAGCCATGTTTGATGATGACGGGTGATGCTGCCAGTCCAGGGAGCAACTTGGGTGTAAAGCCATGATGCTGGCTCATGTTCAGATTTTACTATAATTAGTAGGCAGGCTGTTTTGCTCTCAGAGTGATTGTATTATAAAGTGTCAGCAGCCTTAGAATCACAGTATTTTTCTAAATCTGTATATTCAATTTAAATTTATTTCTACTGTATCTGATCTGTGTTTTATGAAACAGCTGTAGATGTTACCATGGCGAGTGTTAGAAGGATGAGGCTTCATGGCTGCCGGAAGTCTTTTCGAGGTGATAGCTAGTCCTTGGCTCTTACTTATAGCTGAAGAAGCAGAGATTTTCAGAGTTTAAGTGGTTTCTGCAAGGTCACACCACTGGTCAGGTAGAGTCAGAATTCAGTTTAGTCTGTATATTCTGTCAGCTGCCTTAACAGGAGACCTTGGCATGAACTGTAGAGAAAATTATGGTTTGCAAGAAAAGTAAGGAGAGTAAAGGAAATAGGAAAGGGAACAGGATAACTAGTCGTGGTTAGCATTTTCTGGTTTATGACTCACTTTTCATATACGTTATTTTCTGAATAATCTTTTGGGGCAGGCGTTAACCCTATTTTGTAAATAGAAAATAGGTTCACTGAAGGATTAGTCCATTTCGTGGTTGCTAAGCTGGTCATGGAAGAACTCCTTCCTAGTCTACTCCAGCAAGTTCTCCTCATGTCCACTGATTTGTATGATTAGGGTGGGACTGTGTTACAGTGGTATTTGAGGTTGAGGTTGATGACCTGTAGTCAAGGAAGTAAGGTGCAGGTGAGAGAGGTAGGCAGGATAGGTGGTTGCACAGTCTGCCAGTTTCCGCTTTCCTCTGCCTTGAAAGATTTAAGGTGCCCGGTGTTTGCTCATTTCCAAGTCTCAGTTGGCACCATGTTACATGGCTCATCTTCCTTTGGACTTTTTATAGCAAACAGCAGTCATTCGTAGTGACCCTATTACAACTGAGGCTTTTTCCTTTAAAACTAAAAGGGGATTCCAACTGAAGCTTCTTGTAGGAACCATTTGTATCCATAGTTATGATGGGAATTAGGATTTATTCTAATCCTTATATAGAGATATTGTGAGGCCAAATAAGAGCTGTGGTAAAGCCCCACTTGTGGTTTTTCTAGAAAGGAAAAAAAAAAAGAAGAAAACAATATGAATCAAGGAATATTGTGATCTTATTGACTTCTTTCCTGTTAAGTTTACAGCACTGTTTACTGTTGATTTTTAAAGGGTCAGCCCAATGCTAGTGAAGACCACAGAGAAGCTTCTTGTGCAGTGAACCTCGTTTTAAGATTAAGGTAAATAATACTGTCATTTATTTGGCATCATTTTTCCTATAGTACAATATTCTGATCTCCTTCATTAACTTTTCATAATGTTAGCATAAGATAAAATTGTTAACTTACTTGATTTCCCTAAACAACCAGTGTAAGCTATGTTCCTAGAACTAATTGCACTCTTAATTGCTTGCTAAAAAAAAGTAAGAAAGAAAAGCACCCTGTGAGAGTATCTGCAGGCTCAGTGTACCCTTCATTAGGACTTTTTTCTTGCCTTTTCTTTTCCTTTTTTTTTTCTTTTTAAACAATGTAAGATCACAGTAAGAGATTTTTAATGAGTTTCTTTCACACTCCAGTAGTCAGTCTCTGACAGAAATAAACCTGCTTGTACTACACGTTGCCTCTTCGGAACAGTTTTCTAAAGCAGGTTTGATCAGCCACTGTGGAGAAATGACAGATATATTTTGAAAGAACCTTCACTCTTCTAGGAAATGGTTATAAATATGGTGCCTGACAATTGATAGTTGAGTGAATGAATGCAGTTTAAGAATTTCCTAATTTAATGGTCTCTCTGATATGAGAGACCCAGACCATAACCATCTCATAGAACTTTAAACGAAAGACAAAGGGAAAGAGGGGGAGGGAGGGTGAAGAGAGGGAAGGGAGGATGGGGGGGACAAAAGGAGAGCGGGAAAGCCCTTGTCACTTTGACAAGGAAAGTATGTGCACAAAATGCTCAACTCCATTGTAAAACTTAAATTCTGCACTTGCACATATCAATAAAAGGGGGAGGAAAAAAAGAATTTCCTAATTTAAAGATCAATCTTTGCAGATAGTCTGAAGAGTTTGGTGTCTTAGGAGGAAAGAAAGCTGCTTAAACTTAATCATAAACAGATTGATTTACCAGGTCTTTCAGAATACTCACAAAGGTGACAGTTACAAAGAATAAAGCATGTGTGACTAATGACATGCTCATAGTATGGCTGAAATATGTAGATTTGTGGTCCAGGTTCATTTCCCTCCCCTGCATTGCTATAGTCAGCCAGTGTAGATCGTTACTGCCGTGCGCACCCCTGCATCCCTGATGGTCACTTCCAGTCTGTAGAGCATCTCACACCCTAGCCTGAGCAGCCTCAGAGGAGCCCTTGGAGTGATTTAATTCAGTTATTTTTAAGCCAAGAAGTGGAATTTTTATGAGACGATTTTCATGTTGCCTGAAAGTCGCCTTGATGATTATTCACAATCAGTGAGCATAGGTCTTGCCAAAGGGTAAACTCCACCCCTTTGCTTGCACTTGGGATCCGAACACGTCTAGCATTTTTCACTTGTTCATTTCTTTTTTCATGTGGCCAGTATGTATGAGGAGCCTGCTGTGTGCAGGAGCTCTGTCCCAGCCCTAGTGCTTGTCATAGATGTGCAGTGTGACTGATCCTTACAGAGTTTGTAGTCCCTGAGTGTGCAAGAAGTGACCTTTCCAAGTCAGTAATCTAGTCCTCTGCTTTATGCATCCAGAGTTGTTTCTTTAGTGTTTGGGCTGGGTGTTTACCTAGCTCCCATGCATACCTTAGCTCACTTGTTCTCCATGACACCCTGGCTTATGGCTTACTTTTTCTCAGTGGCTGCCTCTTTCATGCTGAAAACTTTGTTGATTCTTCCTCTTTCTGAAGACTCAGCTGGCCTTCCTGTTTGGGCTCATGAGAGTTTTCATTATGCCTCTTCCAGTAAATCTCAGACTCTCGGTATAAATGTCTGGGTAGGATGTGTCAAAATGCATGTATTCCTGACCATTACCCCTTTAAACTGTTTTGCCTTAAAAGATTCTAGAAAAAAATATAAGACAAATGCATTTCCTCTTTTTTCTGAAAATCATTTGTATATTTGCAAAGCTTGTTCTTCCCTTATTCTGAGCAAAATGCTACAAATATCTTTCCCCTTGTTTCTTGTGGTTTGAACATTGCCCTTGAAATCCTGATTGCTCTCCTGTGTTAGCATTTGATCTGTGTCTGCTTAGGTTATCTTTTCTGCTTTTTTGTCTTGGGTTTGGGTTGTCAGTTCATGATTTTATACCTCAGGTTACTAGCCTTACTGCATGAAGAGAAAGTTCTGTGTTCACATTAGTTAAGAAACAATGCTACTCTTCCTCTGTCTGTAATAAATGTAGGTAATATGTGTGTACACACACACACACACACACACACACACACACACGTCCATGCATACACACCTTTATTAGAAGCTACAAGGAACATTTAATATATTAAAGTCTAAAAAGTTCTGCAAGAAGGGTATTTAACTTTGTGTATAAATTCCATTGACCTTGGAACTCTTTTCATGCAATTATTTTCTTGTTTTAACCTTGTCCTTTTTGAATATAGTACCCATATTTAAATATAGGTGTGTGCAAGGTTATGTGATTTTTTTTTTTTTTTTTTTTTTTGTAACTCATGCTCTGTATTTTTCCTGAATCAGCTCACATTTTCATTGCCTTCTGAAAATGTCCACTTAGGTTCATGACAAGTTCAGTATAACTCAGCAACAATAAAACAAATAACCTTGTCTTTTCCATGCTTTTTTTAAGCCTAATTATAAACTATAATTCACATTTTAAAACATTAGGTATGACTTATTTACTACCATAGTAATTAAATACTTGTTAGTGTTGATTCATTTCTTGTCTACCATATAGTTCAGTCATGATCATCAATGTTTATTTGTTATAGTTAATAGTAAATAAATGTCACTTGTCAACTTGATGAACTTGCCTTTTAATCTTTGCCCAAACCATTAAGTAATGTATTCATTAGTTTAAGAAGTGACAGAGTTTTCTGTTACTTGTTAGAAACTATTCACTTAAAAATGTTTTTGTTTTTGATGGACACATATTAATTGTGTATATTTATGTGACAGTTGTTGTTTTCATACATGTATGAGAATGTGTAGAAAAGGTTCCCTTGGTTTGTTGTGGGTGGGATATAAACTGGTGAAGTCATTGTAGAAAGCAGTATAAAGGTTCCTTAACAAATTAAAATTACTAAAGGATCTAGCAATTCCACTGCTGTGATCATCTGGTAATTCTCTTTTCTGCGTGTCCTCATCAGCTCTTCTAATGTGCATGAGGTGGTATCTCATTATGGTTTTGATTTTGCATCTCTCTCCCTGATGAGTAGCGATATTGAAAAGGAAGGGCTTCTACTTCAGTTTGAGAAATAGCCTTTGAACGTTAAAAATTGAAAGTGGAATGTGTTTGTGATCACTGTTTACTGTCTGGATGTAAACACTAGGTATATTCATTCATTCTGTACATATGCATTGAGCACCTGCTTTGTATGTGGTGCTGTTCCAGGTACTCTGTTGCATAGCAAATAGACCAGTTTCTTGCTCTCTTGGAGCTTACATTCTAGAGCCAGAGAGAATAAAAACTGAAACATTCAAATCTCATACATGATATGTTCTCTGAAGGAAAACTCACACTGTAGGGTAGAAAGTAAGAGGAATGTTATTCTACTTTTGGAAAGTGGATTAGTTTTCTGTTGCTGTGTACAACATTACCACAAAGCTTGGGGTTTTAAACAGTACCCCTTCTGTGTATACAGGTCAGAAGTGTGGGCGTAGTTAGGCATGCTCTGCTGGAGCATACGATCCTCTTCCAAAAATCACAAAATCACCTGGACCATTGACAAAGTCTAGTTCATTGTGGTTGTAGACTCAGGTTCTCGATTCCTACAGTCCAGACCTCCACAGAGAGTTGTATACCGTGACTGTTGTCAAGAGTGGCAAGGGGCCATCTCCTACCCATCTCAGTTTGTTGAAGATTTTTTTCCCCATATTAAATCAGTCTCACCCATTCTCTCCTTTTTGATTAACATAACATCAGGTGGTTTAGAACATTGGTTACAACTGCAAACTCTCTTCACCTTTGTCATATAATATACCTTCATCATAGGGGTGACATTCCGTCCTATTTTCAAACTCCTTTCACACCCAAGAGGAGAGCGTTATGCAGGGGTGTGTATTCCAGGGAACAGGATTTAAGAGCTGTCCTAAGGGCTCTCTAAATAGAGTGATATCAAATTACACGGACCCTGGTGGAAGTGAGGAATTAAGGCATCAGGCAGAGCAGACAGCAGTGGCAAAAGTTCTTTTCAGCAAGCATGTTATAGGTGGTTATAAAAATGCCAGGAAACCAGTGTGGGCACAATAGTGGGATGTCAGGTCAGAGATTTAACACAGGGGCTTAATCATGCCGGTCTCTTTAGCTTGTGGCAGAGACTTTGGTTTTCACTGTTAGAGGGTAGGAAGCTGTTGGAAGCCAGTGAGTACAGCAGTGCATAGGATCTGAGTTATATCTTAAAAAAAGAATAATAAAATAACACTGCAGTCACTTTATAGAGAATAGGTCTTGTAAAGACCATATAGTATGACAGGGAAAGCCCCTTGTTGGGTCTCGGCAGTGACTGAGTGATGATGTGTCTTGGGCTAGAGTGGGGCCCGATCCAGTAACTGGAAGTGGTAAACGAGTGTTGGGTTGAGGAGACAGAGTTCATTATTTACGCAAGTTTTTGTCCTGAGTATATGGATTAAGAGAGTTGCTATACCTGAGATGGGCAAGAAAGTTGTGTAGAATCCAAAATTTCATTTTGAATAGTAGGTTTGAACTGTGTATGAAACATGTGGTGGAGATGTCATGTGGGCATTGGATGAATGTTGTTGAAGAGGACTGGACTACACCCATGAGTTTGAGAGCTGTTGTGTGTGTGGCATTTAGAGCTGCAAGATGAGATGAGCCACTTGCACAGCTGGTACAAAGGAAAGCAGTCCCTAGATAGAGAGAAGGAGGCTGTAGAGTGCAGGAGGGAGGTAGGGATGTAAACCAAGTGGGAGACGTGTGACCACAATGGGGGAGGGAAAAACTGTGGTGAATGCTGTTAGATAAATATGCCAGGACCTGAGAGCTCACTGTCACATGGAATGCATTCTTGACCTTGGAATGAACTGTTTAAGTGGAGCAGTGGGGGCAAAGCCTGATCGTACTGTGTTAAAGACAACGTCAAGGGAGAACATAGAGTAATAAGGGAAGATGGCTCATTTTCCAGATAATTCTTTCAAGAAATTCCTAATACAGGGGAGAAAAAGAAGGCCAGAATGATAGCTCAATGAAAGTATGAAGTATTTTTGAAGTATGTTCATAAGTTAATAGGAATAACCCAATAGAGATGATAAAAGTGGAATAAGAGAGGATGTTGCAAGACTGATGTCTGTGAGTGAGCGAGCAGCGGTGCAAACCCAGTCCTCATGGAGGTATCATCTCTATGCAGGAGGATGGGAGCTCGTGCATTAGATGCTGCAGCCACCACACGAGGCAGGAGGAGGGGGCCAGGATAGAGGTGTCAGCAGAGTGGTGGATTTGGGGGTAGAGTGTACAGGTTCCTTCCTCTTTCTGTTTTCTCAGCAAAATAAGAACTGCCAACAGTTAAGAGTGAGGAATGAAAGGGAAGCACTCACCATTTGAGAGGAAATTGTGTAGGAGAGCAGGAAAACAAATTTACTAGGGAAATACAATAATAATATTAACAAGCTGCACCAGGGATCACTTAAAGTTAATAACTATGGATTAAGTGTCCTCAAGGTAGACATTATCCTGATGTTTCAGAATGCAAGTGTGTGTGTATCAGTGTCTCTGTGATTATAGCAGGATTGGAAACATGACCTTTAAAATATCTGTAATGATTCTGTGAGCTTCATTTTTAGAGATGCCGTTTAATAAATACGGGTTATAGAATCACCATGCAGATGCTGTCTCAGGCGCAGGGCACCAGTCCCCACCAGTACCCCTTATGCATTCAGCTTCCGTCACTTGGAATCTTCAGAGCCATGGTTCTTCAGGATCAGCATAGCTGTGGTCCAGCCTTGCTCTCTGCCACTCACACCCTGCTCCTGTGTGAAACTGAACTGGCCTGTGTGGTCGGGAGATGGAGGCTGCCTCAGCCAGTGTTTATCAGATTTAAAACAAATTTTGATCCTCTTGTATCTTTTTCATTCGGTTCCATTACCACATTAAGATTCTGATATATGTATATGGTATGTATGTATACATATATGTGCATACTGTGTTGGCTTTTCTTCACTCTGATAAAATATCTGAGGTAAACAGTTAGAAGGAGGAAAGTTTTATTTTGACTTAGGGCTTCAGAGGTCTCAGTCCATGTTCTGTTATCTCTGTTGCTTTTAGGGCTGTGGTAAGGCAGAGAAAACCTGTTCATTCATGGCACCCAGGTAGCAGAGAGACAAAGAGTCAGAGAGGAAGGGGCTGGGCATGAGATAGTGTTCCCAAGCGTTCCATCCTATGTGTTCATCACCTCCCCGTTGCCCCATAAAATTCTGAATCTGTGAATGCATTAGTCCACTGATGAATTTTGAGGCCTTGGTACCTATTTACATCTAAAAGCCCCACTTCTGAACATGTGAACTTTTCAGGGAAGATGTCTTAGATCTAAACTATAACACCTCCCCACCCCGCCACCACACACACACACACATGCACACCACTACCTATCCCCTCTGTCTAAGTTTATGGATTATTGGCTTAAACAATGTGTGGTGGCTTTTTGTAAGTGTGCTTGCCTTCTGTATGCCCTGAGACTGTTTGGGCATGACATTTACGTGAGTTGTTTCTACACACTATGAGTAGGAGATTTCAGCAGAAGCCAGCCTTTCATCCGTCCTTAAGTGATGCTGTGTGAGTTACTGCCCTTTATCTTTTGGGAAGGTCACTCTGACTTTCCTGTTGATGTACAGACATGCCGGCTAGGAACCTGGCATCTTTCCTCACTTTCCTCATGATAGAACAATCTACCTTCTTCCTTCTCCTGAAAAGCCCATGCTTTTTGTGTGAGTATGAAACTGGAGATTTGAGAAACATTTTACGTTTTGAAATGTTGCATTTCAGAAGTGAAGACAAATACATTGTGGCTACAAGTAGTGTATTTCTCCTATAAAATATATATATATATATATATATATATATATATATATATATATATATATATTTCAGGTGATCACAGTCAAAAGATTAAGGAAGTAAAGGACAATTCCTTTCTTTAGAAAATATATTACTGCTTGAATTTAACATTGATTTGTTAATATGTTGTTACAAGATTAAAATATGGATTTAAACCTTAGATCTCAGTGTTAAATGATGGGTATAGTTAAAATATTAATTTTCATTTTATGTATTTTGCAAATGTTTTCTTATCTATTATGTGTAAGGTAATAATCATATATGATTAAAAAATTAGTCTCTGAAAATCAGGTGTAAGATAAGGACATATTCTCCAACACATCTGGGAAAAAATACCAAATGGGTCACCTTGTAATTTTTATACTTCCAAGAAATAGTAAGAAAATTTCTGACTTGAGTCAAATATTGTATAGATATTTGGCCTTTAGAATATTTTTTTATAAAATAAAATATGTACATGATATGAATCTTGTCAAATTTAGAATTGGGCCATTGATTTGGAAAAATGATAAACTAATTCCATTGTGTTTGGTGCTGCTCAGACTCTAACAGCTCAGTCCTGTGGATTGCACTGCGGTCTTGGTGAGGCAGCCTTAACAGTTGCTGCTCACAGGCACTCTGCTCATCAGCTTGTTCATGATGCACTCGCCTTGTTTTTATGTCGCAGCATCATTAGACCTTGGTGGGCCAGTTACAGACCCTAGATCAGCATGATGGCTTTCCTGCTTGCAGGAAAGTGGCC
The DNA here is from genome assembly GCA_004027205.1 of Ctenodactylus gundi. Lineage (NCBI taxonomy): Eukaryota > Metazoa > Chordata > Mammalia > Rodentia > Ctenodactylidae > Ctenodactylus > Ctenodactylus gundi. The sequence goes on along the minus strand of PVKB01004197.1, from coordinate 92,738 downwards.
TGTAGGATAGGGTACTTATTTTCACAAAATTCTGCAACATTATAGTCACTGCCTAATTAGACTTACCACTTTAATTTATCTATCAAAAGGTGCATAGTAAGGAACAGACTTAGTAAATTATGGTTTTAGGAAGATAGTTAAATCTATTAGAAGTAAGGGTGATCATTTTTAGTTTTACTATACCTGAATTCTGATTCCATCATGTCGTTATTCAGGAAGAAGTGGAGTTTTTAAACTATTTTCCAGCCTGTAAAATAGGGTTGATTGCATAATTCTTACTAGTTGAACGGCTAGAAGGCTTGATTAATTCTCCCACTCCCAAAGGTTAAGTGGCATGGGTATAGCATTCAATTGTGTGGTGCTTTTTAGTACATGTTCTTCCCTTCTCCTCTTCAACAAACTGTGTATTTGCTGCTTTCTTTGTGCAAGGCCTAGCTGTAAATCCAAAGATGAGTAAGACAAGATTTTCGCACTCCAGGATCATGTGGGTGGTGAGATCAGATCCCTGCAAATGACTCTAACACAAGCTAGAAAGTGATAAATGCAGTGAGAAGACAGATAAAAAGAAGAGCTATGGGTAGATATGGGAAGGTGAGAGCCTTTTTGTCTGGATGTTATCTTTTGGTTTGCTTGTTCCCATAGTAACCGAAATTTATATTTCTCAACAGCCACATTTTGAGACAAGTAATGGATAAGGTGAATCCAGGGGTCAGTGTCAGGCTGTGGGCTTTGGTAAGGGGCTTGCAGTCTTAAAATATTTCTGACAAGACCATGTTTGTTTTTCAGTACGTTAGCATGTATCATTTAGATGCCAACCTGTTAGAAATACAGTTCTTTAGCCTCAAAAATATTTGACATTTTACTTAACTTTTGGATGCTTTTTTCTGGTTATTTTCTTCTTTGAAAATTGGAGCAACTGTTGCATACCTTGGCATTGTGTTTAGTGGTGTCTTTCAGAAAGATGATGTGCTTACTGTGTGCCAGACGTTATGTCTTGTTAATCGTCCTGAACCACCATTACGTTAGTACTATAGTCATGGCATTTCACAGGTGAGGAATTTAAGGTTAAAACTTCTGCACTAACTTACCCAATGTTATAAAGCTACTAAGTGGAAGAAATGGGCCGGGACCCTACCTTTCTTTAACATGTGAGCCTTTGTTCTTTCCCACTTGACCGTGTGGCTTTGCTTTATTCAGATCCATGTTAATTGCACTGAGAAATGCATGTACTTTTATGATTGGTACGTTTGCCTGTCTTCTCATTAACGTTTCACATAAGTATTCTTTTAACAATGTTTCCTGGTTCACTCATCATTAAATATTGTGACAAGAATACCTGAAAATATTTTTCTTAGTGAAGATGCTAAAGATGATAATTCACACAGCGGCTGCATTTGTGGAGGTAGGTATGTAATTTTAAAAGCATCGCCACATCATTTGCCTGATTTAACGTTTCCTTTCATTCTAAATTTGCTGCCAACAGATGAAGAAGAAAGTTTGGTGATATTAGGTGGGTTTCCTATAGTCTCAGAGCTGTTTTGCCCAGGTTGACAGGCATCAGGGTCTCCTGATGCTAATCTCACATTATTGATGGTGTGGTGTAAGAGAGAATGTAAGCCTAGATCATTTAGCATGTGCAGGATGTTGCCTTTGTAAATACAAAGTCTGTCTGCCAGTACAAATGCTAACAGAAAGCTTATGTTCAGAAAGACTTGGCAAGATGAGAAAGGGAAAACAAAGAGGTAGAAACTACTCATTGTGAACCGATGTCTTTTTGGATACTCAAGCAAGAAGACATTGTGAGTACAAATGCAATCAACAACAGATGATGTTTGGAGACTTTTAAATATACTAGTTTTTTATTTTTATGTAAAATATGTTTTTCTTAGAACTATAGAAAATCAGAATTAATTTTTAAAAAAGAACAAGTTATAAAATTATTCATTTTCCCCACTAGAATTAAATCATCATTGCCTTCTTCATAACTGTTCTTGTAGTTTTTTGTCTACTTACATGTTAATCAGATTGTAAAATTTTTAAATAGTATGGCATAAGTATTTTGTTATAAAGCAGTACACTGTAATTGCTTTGTAACATGTCTTAGATATAATTTCGTATTAATATGGCATGAATCCTTTTTAAGCACTACTTTATGTTTTGATTGAATGTGCCTAAATCCATTACTTAAAAAGTATGATGCTGACAGTGGGTGTAGTCAGTGGAAGAATCATTTTTCTATCATGCATAGGCTTTGGGTTCAATTCCTAAGTAGAAGAAATTCAAGTGTTGTATAATATTTAGGGACTTCCTGTATTTCAGGATGCAGCATAGAAAAACAGTATACAAAAATGACATTTGAAAACTTCCCTGTAGAAAATCCCATTAACCCTGAATTTTAACCTTTGTAAAATGCTGTTTGTTAAGACTTTGAGGAACCTGAAGACAGGGATCTGGATGCCCAGTGATTGCCTGCAGTGGGATTGCTAGGCATTGGCTGTGGTTCTCGGGACAGCAAGTGCTGCTTTCTTACCCAGTGTTCGTGCCCTTTCTTAGAGCAAGATTTTACCTGAGGCCCTGCACTGTGAATGTGCAAAAAAATGAATTTCTGAGCATAACTTACTTGCCAGTAATACTAACTAGGGTGGTGTTCCATTTGGAAGTTTGTCTTTCTAATATTTAGTTAACAAAAACAAAAGTCCCCCAGTGGCTGCTTGCAAGGAACACCCTGGTGTTGCAGGAAGGGACATACTGGGAACATGACAGTTAGAGGAGATGAGAGGGTGACGTTATGCTCTTAGAACCTTCTAAAATACACAGAATGTGCCAGACCCTTAAGTGTGTATTACACAAGTTCCAACTGTATAGTTCTTAACAAAAGACATAGTTCATAAACTTATTATATCAAGATGTCCAACAGGACTTTTTGGCAGTTTATTATTTTTTACATTTTAATGAAATGCATGCAAAAATATTTCTTTGGTGGATTTCATCTACAAAATTCCCAAGCAAATCTATACCTTAAATATAAGTTCCATAATGTGTTCTTTTAAATACTGTGCCTTGGGGGCTGGAGGAATGTCTCAGTGGTTAAAGCGCTTGCCTAGCAAGCACTTAGGTAAGCACTAAATACCTGAGTTGGATTCCTCGGCACAGCATAAGTCAGGTGTGTTGGCCCACACCTGTAATCCCCCCACTCGAGAGGCTGAGACAGGAGATTGCTGTGAGTCCAAAGCCAGTTTTGTCTCCATAGTGAGTACACGACCAGCCTGAGTTATAGTGTAAGACTCTGTCTCAAAAAAATTAAAAAGTTAATAATAAAATAAATACTCTGCCTTTAAAACAAATCTAGATGGTTCTATCAGGATGGTGAGGGTGTTTTTTTGTTGCAGACATATAAAGGAATCCAGGCTCCAAACATGGGCCTTGCTCAGGCACCCTCTGTCCTGCATATATACCAACTGGGGATTGGGTACCTAGGTTCCTTGTGAGTATGTGTAGGCTCTATGTATCTCAAGTCTTGGCATTAAAATTGTTTATTGCCAGCGTCATAGGCTTCTTCCTCCAGATCCTGTCTGCCAGAATGTCCCATAGCTTTAAAAAAAAAATCTTCTTATCCTCCCTGTTCCACTGGAAAGAGCTGTGAAGGCAGATACCTATCCTATAGGCAGCTAGCAGGTAGAGGTAGAAGCTAGCACATTTTTGTGGCACCTACCTCTACGTGCATGTCTAGTATGAAACGGATTCAGAAGAGTGCTCATGTGATCTTAGATAAATGGGGTGAATTATGCAGTGAGACATGGCAGTCAGCGTCAGTACTGGAACTCATGCCCCTGTGAGGCACAGTGGGGTCAGCCTCTTTGCTGTCTTCTCATCATATGTTCCACCACCAAATTATTAGTGGGGCACACTTTACCAATGGGTTATATGTTTCTGGATCTTATACATGGTACATGAATTCTGCATCTTTTAAGTAAGTCTTTTTATGTCATTTCATAGATTGTTATAAAGAGAAAATGTCTTAAAATAGTTGCTACTTTAAAGGATTTTGTGCATTTAAGTCAATGTTGATTGCCTGATATCTTGGCTGGTAACAACTGAAATTTTAATAAATGCCATAGTATTTTTTTTCCTGTTGCCCTGCACAGCCTGTCTCCCTTCTCTGTTTTTATATTCCACCTTTCCTAGTGGCTCATGAGGTAACCTGCTGCTCTCAGCATTCTAAAAATTCTCTTCTCCAGTTTTATCAGAGAAGGCTGTCTCTTAGGACTTGTCCTCTTGATCAGAGCTGAATAATTCTAGAGACTGTTTGCAAAGTTATTTCAGTTCTCAGTTATCATATCCCTGGAGATAATGAATGGCAAGATTTCTTTCTCAAATGTTGAATCTTGGAAAGGTAACAAGCGTGTTTTACTTTAGGACTTTTCTTTGCATTAACTTTCTTTCTCCACTGAAATCAGAATTCTTGAAATAAAATTTCAGTTTTATTCTGCAACTTCCAGAGTGCTAGGAAACTGCTGTCCTTGGTGAAATCCCTGCAGCTTTTAACTCTTTGTGCTATGGAACATCTTTGTCACCCAAAGACTGTCAGTGGTTGATCTTTGGGTAATTTGCTATCACCGTTGTAAAAATCCAAACCTAATGTTAAAACAGCACACATTAATTATCTTCCAATTTGGTAGGTCAGAAGTTCAACGTGATTCTCAGTAGGTGAAATTCAGGCTGTCAGCAGGGCTGCATCCCTTCTTTAAGGCCAGTAAAGACAATTCTTTTCTTGCCTTTTCTAGCTTCTACTATCTGCTGTTCATATGTCTCTGGCTCCCTTTTTCTGTTTGCAAAACCGGCAACTTAACGTGTCTCTGACCTTGCTCCTGTCATCATGTCTGTTTCCCTGGCCACAGCAAGGAAAGGTTCTCAGCTTATAATGACACATGATGGTAACGGGCCCTCCTAATTAGTCCACAGTAACCTCCATCTCATGGTCCTTAATCACGTGTATACATTTACCACATAAGGTAACACAGATGCAGCTTCTTTACAGTTAGCTGTGCACACATTTGTGGGGGGAGATGGTTCTTCTGATAGCAGGAAAGACTGTAAGAGTCTTTCTTCAGTTCATGTTACATAGTTTCTTTTATGGCTTCTTGTCTTGCTTTCCTCCTGCCCCCTCATTTCTTGGTCTGAAGTTAGACAGTGAACTTGCTCTTGGGTTGTTGTATGAGACACTTGTAAAGTGCCAAGTGTTTATCACATCAAGGAAGAAAACAATCCTGTGACTTTTTGTCTTTATAGTGTGTCAGAGACAATCATATACCAATATGCAGTAGCTGATCTTCTGCCTTCCTGTGAGGTCTCCTGGGCGCAGGGCAGGATTCATGTGTACCACGTAGAATCTAATGTCCAGTTCCCTGCTAGTGTGCAAGTAGGGTTTTTCCAGCCTTCCACTCCTATCAGCAATGCTACCCTACACGTGGGTGATCGTTTCCCAAGGAAGGGTGTGAACATGGCTGTAGATCAAGGAATTAAACGTTTTTACTTGATTGCAGGATTAGTAATTATGGTTCAGATAGCATTCACGGACTGCTAGCCACATGGTAGGTAATGTGTTAAATGCCAACTACCTTATTCCTGACAATGTTGTAGAATAAGTACTAATATTAATTCTTATAAGTTAAAAGAATCCAAAACTGAGAAGTTAATTTACTTGCATTAAGAGTCACACTCCTGGTTAGTATAGGTAAAAAGGTGTTCCAGTTTGTGTTATCTGACCTTGATGGGTCCCCATTTAAAAACTACCCGGTATAGTTTACAATGAAAGAAAAGAAAGAACTTGTCCATGCATCCCAGATGTTACTGTTGGTTGGGCGGGAAAGTCGCTACCTTCTTCAGTCTACTCTCATTGTTTTTGAGTCTTCTGTAATACCTGCCTTATACCGTTCTTCTTTGTGCATCATTTGACACTCAAGGAAAATCTAGGCAAGGGCCTGATGAGGTACTTAGAGTTGTCAGTGTTATCACTGGTCATTTCATTTGCAGATGGTAATAAAAACTGTCTTGTGTGTAGCATGACTCATTAGGTTGTGGCTAGAGTAGATCACACTTAGTCTTTGCGATTCTTTGGAGGGTGTTACTTGGGTAAAAGAAGCCCTGGAATCGGACCATATGGGGAATGTTACCCAAGAAATAGCCCATGGAATTTCAGAATTGGGAGAAAGAGACATCACTGCCTGAGTATGGTACCAAGTTAGTAGTCAGGTAGTGGTGAGGATGAGGCTGGATAGAAAAGGCAGAAATGTAGCTGGAAAGTACCAAGATTCATTAACAAAGGAAACTTAAAGAACAAAGCCAGAGCCAGGTATTGGAAGGCATGGATAGTTCAGATAGTGTTTTCTAGCAGGTTTCATTTACTAGGCTCTAGTCTGTGCCTGGAAGCTGTACATGGCCTCTGAGAAGTGTCCAAGGTTGGCCCAATGTTTATGAATAGGATGAAGAACATTAAGCAGAGACTGAGAAAAAGGTAAAAAAATATCCACTATATTCTAGCGAATGGTGGCAAAATAAAAATACTCTGTATGCGAATCAGAACATCACTAAGATATTATTTTATCCCAGTGAGAATGGCACATGTCAAGAACTCAAACAGCAGTCAATGCTGGTGAGGCTGTGGGGAAAAAGGAACCCTTTTACATTGCTGGTATAACTGTAAACTGAAACAATCACTATGGAGGGCAGTATGGAGATTTCTTTTAAAAAAAAACCTGAAAATAAATACTCCATTTGATCCAGTAATACTCCATTCTGGGTATCTTTCCAAAAGAGTTAAAAACAGTATATAATAGAGACACATGTATACTCACGTTTATAGTAGCACAACTAACGATAGCTAAAATTTGGAAGATGCTGAAATATCCATCAACAGACCAGTGGCTACAAGAAATGGTAGTATATGTGTTAAAGGAATACTACTCTTCCATAAAGACAGATTTGAGACTTTTGTAGAGAAATGGACTCAACTTGAGACCATCATGCTTAGTGAATATTTTAATATGACAAACTCAGAAATAAGCATTCTATAAAACCAGTTGGGTGTGATAGCAGAGTCGGAGGCTGCAGGAGGGCCAAAAAGGGGGAGGGGAAAAGATTATAATGTTGATACTATATTATACATATATCTATCTATCTATCTATCCCTCTAGATAGATAGATATATGCACAAAATACCAAAATACTTAGGATCAATTAAAGACCATCAATCCCTTGATAAGGGTCTTTTATTCAGTGAGAATTTGGATTTATTAAGTCAATAGAGGTTATCTTCTGAGCTTTCTATGGCTAGGTAATGTTGAAATCAGAACATCATAAATACAAGAATTCCTCTTAAAATTTTTAATGTAAAAAATTCTACACTGAGTAATCTGCTTAATTCAGTAAGCTTCCCCAGTGAGCTAAGTAGGTAAATAACTTTAATCTCAAAAGAAAAATGCAACTTTTGGTTGAGTTTTTAATGAATCTGGGTATTGGCAATGCTTTAAAGTGTACCTGGCCACAAACAATATATATGTAAGTTCTCTTTAAAAGCCTTTGACTGATTTGTATTTGCAGAGACATTCTCTTTTCAAGGAAAACTTCTGCTGTATGCCAGAGAGCCCCAGGGAGAAGGGGTGGGTTTCTCACACCCATTCCCCTGAGTTAGGGGAGGCCATCTGTGCCTTTCAGGGGAGTGAAAGAATGGTGCCAGGGGTACTGTGCAGTGACCCTTGAAGGACTGGATTGTTCATTTTTTTGCCTCTCTTAACACCCTCAACTTGAAGAGGAGAAGTTTGGTTTGGCTCACAGTTTTAGATGATCTTGTCCATGTATTAGCTGGTTCCAAGGCAGAAATAGAATGGCAGAGGGCATGGCGGGGGGACCTGTTCAATCATGGCATTGCGTGGGGGGAGGTGAGTGGCAAAGGGAGGAGTGGCTGGGCAGGGACACGCCCTTCCATGTGACCCACCTCCTCCCGGCCCTGCCACCTTCTGCTAGCACATGCTTAATGCACTCACTCTACAGACACAGCAGATGTTTGAGGGACATTTTAGATCTATGCCATAACACAGCCCTCCACAGAACGTAGTGGAGTAGCTGTTTGCCTTTGGCACCTTGACAGAGAAGCCCTAGGGGATGCATGGCATCACGGTCTATGAGTTTGTCTGGAGTTGGTTCTAGAATTTCTGTCAGAGGAGCAGATTCAGGGTCAGCTCAGTTACAAAGCTGGTGGGGTTTCAGCCTTTGATCTCCTCCCTTTTTATGATTTGATTGTACCATTTTGCTCCTTTCCTTGAAAATAAAGGCTTTTCCTGAGAATGTTCAGATGAAATATTCGTCCCTTTAAAGGCTCAAATGAATGTTTATTACCGCAGCATGGACTGTGCCACTTTGAAATTTCTTGTTGGGTCCGGCCTTTAGACTGCATTAGCCTAACTGCTCTGTTGTTTGCTTATTGTCAGCATAATCTTCTGCCTTCCTGGCCTCCTCCTCCTCAGAATGTCAAAGAGAAAGCGAGAAAGTATAAAACCTCAGGGCTAAGACGTAATTTAAAATCCTTCTTGTGTTCCCTTTTAATCAGCTTATTCTCTCTAGTTTCTGGTATAAAAAAATGAAAGTTTTATTTCTCTTTAAAGAGCCACCTTTCATAAGCCTGGTGTGGTGGCTCACACCTGTAATCCCAGCAGTCAGGAAGCTGAGGCAGGAGGATTGCCTTGCCACAAGTTCAAAACCAGCCTGGGCTACATAGTTCAGGACCAGCCTGGACTGCAGAGCAATACCCACTCTCAAGAAAACAAAACAAAACAAACAAACAAAAACCTTAAAGAGTTATTTTTAAAGAATTCTGTTGAAGCGTCCCTTCCCATCTTTTAATGGCATTTTGAGCATCAAAACATAGTTTCAACTTTCATTTGTGTTCAATGTAGCTTCCCCCCATTTTATTGATATGTGTTAGTGCAAAATTTAAAGTTTACAATGAAGTTGAGGATTTTGTGCACATACGTATCTTGTCAAGGTGACAAGTACTGTTCCATTTTCCTTTTGTCCCTCCCCTTACCCACCCCTCCCGCCTCCCCCACCCTACCCCTCTGTTTCACTTTGTTTTTCGTTTTAAGTTCCATGAGGTAGTTGTGATCTGAGTTTTTTGTATTAGAGAGACCATTCGATGTTTCACCTTCTGCTTCTGACTTACTTCACTAAGTATGACGTTCTCAAGTTTCTTCCATTTGCCCTCAGAAGCCTTCATGCTGTTGGACTCTATAGATGCATAGTATTCCATTGTGTATAAATACCACAGTTTGTTTATCCATTGGTCTGTTGATTGGTACTTTGGTGACTTCCATATTTTAGCTATTTAGTTGTGCTGCTATGAACATAGGTATACATATGTCTCTGTTATGTGTTGCTTTGGCTGGAGTTCAGTGTTGCTTTTATTGGCTCCTCTCATCTACTTGTCCTCTGCCTGAACAGGGGACAGCTCTTTTGCGCCCCCCCCCCCCCCAATTCTCTTAGTTGTCTGAGTTGTCACTGCTTCCCTAAGGCTGACTGGCTCTCATTGTCAGCTGAGGCGGGTGTTCAGAGGCTAGTTCCTGGGTAGAGACTGTGGTGAGGCTCCCTGAAGATGCCTAGGCCACCTAGCCCTCCCTCTTTTCTTCACCTGAGGAAGTGAGGGACTGCCCCAGAAATGGGGTGATGGCAGGATGGCTTCCGTGGGGCCCCTTCATGGTTAGCTCCTTTGCCACACCACCCGATAGGTATGTGTGTGCATGCGTGCTCTAAGGCTCCTCCTTCTCTGCATTAGGCCGCATCTTGATAATTTTTCTTCCCTTGCTGAGATGATTAGAGCCAGGGCTGGCAGGTCAGTCTTTTCCTTAAGGAAGAACCTATCGGGGGATTGAAATGCCAACCTCCCCTCACTGCTGTCCCCTCTGAGCTGGGGGACAGCTACAGTTAGTTTTGCAGCGAGAAGCCTAGCACACTCCCCAAACTAATAATTTAGGATGATTCTCTCTCATTTGCAATCCCTCACTCCCATATTTTATTTATTGAAAATGGAGAAAGTTAAATGCATAACCATTTTACCCAATTATTAATAAGCCTGGAAAGAGTGGCTGACCTCTAATAGTCACTGCACTCTTTGGATGTGGGGTACCTGGTGCCTGTGTTTCCTCAGCTTGATGTTTTAGGAACCATGTCTGAGGCAGCAGGAAGAGATTCACTCACTACCCACTGATACTCATGTTTTATTCTCTTAGGCAGATTAACACAAGAATACTATGAAACATGAAACTTGGCTTTTATGGTTATTAAACGTTTATTTAAGAAAATAAAGATGTCAGAATGCAAAATGTATTAAAGAACTATAAGGCAATAATATATAAGACAATGAATGATGAATTACTCATGTAAATATTATTCGGTATAATAGGATAGTCTTTTGAGTATCAACGTGACATGGAAAAACCAGCCGAGAGCCTGCCTCACCTTCAGCAGAAGGGGTCTAGATGGAGAGCTGGAAGGCTGCTGGTGTTTGCGTTCCAGCAGATCCCTTCCAGCTGTGCTCTGTGGCTTCTGGCTGTGCTCTACAGATTAAGAGGAAGGAAACACTCAGGGAGTAGGAGAAGCCATATAAAAAAGTTATGATGTGCAGTGTTAGGACTAATTTGATTTCTTCTTGACGGATTTTGAAATAGCTTCATTATACCCTTTGTACGTATCTATGTATGTATGTGTGTATATATTTATGATTTTTCTGTCATATTTTTAAAAATTCAAATGAATACAGGTTGAACATTTCTCATCCAAAATGCTTGGGACTAGAAGTGTTTTGAATTTTCAGATTTTTAGGGGGAATTTTGAGATATTAGCATACATATAATGAGATAGCTTGGGGGTGGGACCCAAGTCTAAACATAGAAGTTTATTTATGTTTGGTACACATGTTATATACATAGTGTTGGGGTCCTCAGGGCCCAAGAGCCTCAGCATTGCAGACCTTGGCCACGTTCCTTTCCACGAAGAAGCGTTTATTGTCTGGAATTTAAGTCAGATGTTCTGCTTGAAATTTGGATCAGGTGTTGAACCACGGGACTGTTCTAAGGAGGAGGTCCCGGGGTGGGGTGATGGGTCTGGAGAGTTTGTTAGCCTATTAAATTGCTTGTATGCTAATGTTAGCCTATTAGATTGCTTGTATGTTAATGTGGGTATGGAAGGGTATTTAAGCTTGGGCTTTGCGGAATAAAGGGAGGTGAGTGAGAGAGTCGAGAGTTGAGTCCAGTCGAGTCGTCGAGTCAGTCAACGTTCCACGATCGTGAGAGTCCGTGTGGTGTCTTTGCCGGTCGAAGACGCCACACATAGTCTGCAGTTAATTTTATATCACAATTTAGTGCACCTGTGCTTTGACTGTAAACTATCACGTGAGGTCAGATGTGGAATTTTCCACTTGTGGTGTCATAGGAGTACTCAGAAAGTTTCAGAATTTAAAGCATCTTAGAGTTTATGTTTTTCAGATTAGGGATGCTCAACCTAGAATTTTTTTTTAAAAAAATGTATCTTTATTTTTAAATTTTTTCTTTTTTTTCTTTTCAGTAGTGGGGATTGAGCTGGACAAGTGCTATACCACTTAGCTACAGCCATTTCTTTAAACTTTTTATTTTGATACGTGGTCTCACTAAGCTATCTTGGCTGGCCTTGAACTTGGTGGTCTGCCTTCCTCAGCTTCTTGAGTCCTTGGGACTACAGGCAGATGCCCCTGTGTCCAGGATGCCTTTACTTTTAAGTTAATCCATAGAAGTTGTAAGATGTTTTCTTTTTTTTCAACACTTTCGTTCTCAGTTGTCAAAATTACTTCATCATTATTATTATTATTTCGTTATTATTGTTTTTATACTTACTTGAGAGGTATAAACGTTTTTCCATATTTTTGCTATATTTATTTGAAAGGCAAACTAAAAACAATAGCTCCCTTTGCCAATGGGCCTAGTAGAATAGTTGCATGTTGAGTATTTTAGATACTGTAATTCGCCCCCGACTCTGGGGTTCTTGGTTTTCCTTCTCCCAGGATTACTTGCATTCTGTGACCTGGGCCAAAATGCTTGTTGCCCCGTCTCCCACCCGACAGGTGTTCATTCACCTCTCCACAAAGGCCTCACTGGTTGTCTCAGTCACTTTTTCGTTGTTGTGACTCAATATCTGACACCCAAAATTTTAGGAAAGGAAAGGTTTATTTTAGCTTACAGTTTCAGATGGTCATAGTCCACTCAGGGGCGGCCGGCAGCAATTGAAGTACATGGCAGAGGCAGAGGTGGAGGCAGCTTCTTAGGACATCACACATAGGCAGGCAAGTGAGACTAATCGAGACTAGTCCAAGTCTCAGTCTTAGTCTCTCCTGCATCCTGGTATCGAAGGTGTGGCCACTAAACACCTTTAGTCCTAAGTCACACGCCCTTAGTCTTCACTCACAGGCCCCTGATCCCAACAGCAGCAATCCACCCCTCCAGGCCAGACCCGAATCCACCAACATTACATGGCTCCATAGACAATCCGTAACATTAAAATACATGAGACTTTGGGGGGACACTCCAGATCCTAACCACAACACTGGTTTCTTTGGATTTGCCCCCTCCTGCTTCCCACAGTGCAACAGACAGAACATGTAACTTGTGGCATTTGTAGGTGTGGTGGAATGTGCATTGTAATCTTCTGCTTCCTTTCTGCTTTTCTAAACTTCTGGTGTTCCTCTATTTTTTGTTTTTTAAAGAATTACTAAAGGAACTGCTCTTTCAGTGTTAATATATTTTTGAATAAACTTTCAGTCATATTCCAGTATTTTAGTAAGATTAAGGACAAACCAAGTGTATGTTCAGTAGCCTTTTTCAGAGGCTGACTTACGACGTTTAGTAAATCACCCTGTTTATGGACTACATCTGTATCATAATGGCCTTGGATTTCAAGTTGCATATTAAATGATAAGTAAGGGATACATATGTATTTTCTGTCCTGCTCTCTACTACATTATTAGTATTGGAAGTATAGAAAGGTCCATTAAATCTAACGTTGCCTCCAAGGAGATTATCTCTTTCATTAAACTGAGAATTCCCTTGATGTACTCAGCAGTATTGCAAAGATCTTTCTTTGTCCCCAAAAGTCATCTTTGTTATTTACTGTGTCCCTGCGTAACTTAGATAAAAGGAGCTACATACAGGAGAGCATTTTACCATGTTGCAGAGACAAGGATTTCCAAATAAACTCTCCAAAGAGGAAAATATTTATTTTTATAAAATGTGTCTTTCACCTCCACTAGCCAAATCTTCACAGTAAAGCCCTCGTCTGTTAGAGTTCTGTTACAAACAGTTGTGAGTGTGGGGAATTATTTTATATAAAGAGAGCCTCACTCTGAGTGATTTCTGTACTGGGCATTCTGCAGCTTCTGAAGCACAAATAAGAGAAGAATTAAAATTCTCTTACTTTTTAAAAGTACAGGTGGGTAAATTCAGCCTAGTTGCTAGATTCCACCTGCAAATCATTTGATCCGGACAAGGCAACAGTCATATTAGTGGTGAGTTAATTATATATTTATTAAATGTTTTATCACATGAAGGTTAATTTTTAAGTTGATAATTTTGTATGGCGTGAATTGATTTCATAAATACTCAAATGGCCCTTGGCAGAGAAAAAGAATAAGTTTTTTCATCATGGCATTTAAAGTAACACAGTAGTGCAGCTGAAAGTACAAGGTCAGGAGCCAGAAATGATGAGCTCAGACTGTTCGTGAGTGGGATGTGCTGGTGACCAAGTGCAAGTCGGAGAGCTGCGGGGTGCTGTGGAGCACTGCAGCTATGTTAGCAGCGGCCGGCCTCGTGCCAGTGCTCACAAGTGGCGGCTATGTCAGGCTTTTGCTCACCTGCTCAGGTGTTGTACCTTTTCCTGCAGTGTCACTGCAGAATTTGTAGGGAAAATTTGTGTTTGCATTGCTTCTGTGTTTTAGGTTTTAAAAGCGGCTGTGAGGTGAGTAAATCAAACAGGGATGTGTCGCCTGGCTACGTTTCCAGGGTTTTCGGGGTTGGTTGTTTGCCTTCTTTTCTGTGCACACACACTTAATTGCTCCTGTTGTTGTTGTGTGTGTTACTCATTTTCAATTAGAAAACGAGGAATCATCAGCCTCCAAATTACAGTTGGTGAGAGGTTTCTGTTATCAGTGATTAAGAAGTGCACCTTAGACTAGTTAATTCCATTTGTTCAACAGATGTTTTGTTTCTGTCCTGGCCATGTGTCAGACACTGTGTTGCAAGTGTTAAAACACATGGTTAAGGAAAACATGCATGCTTCTCTGAATGTAAGGTGGGCTTGCTTTGTGTTTGTGTTCAGGAATCTGGGAGTTGATTGGTTGGGTGAACAGGCAATAGGATCGGGGAGTCAAAAAGGTAACTGTTCTTAAAGATGGGGAACAATTATGGCATAAAAAGTCAAGAGTAAAGATATACCTCTGCTCAAAAGTGTGGTTAACACATTATTATTTCACATACACCTTAGGTAGATTTAATGATCCTAAATCTCTAGAACCCACAGAGACTCCAAATTAGGAGGAATGGACCTAGATCAAGGCCTGTGAAGTGGGTTATTTTTTCCAGGAATGCCCACACTCCACCCTAGCCCTTCTCTTTAAGCTTTGTTGATTTGAACTGAAATATAAATGGTGTCCTGGTTGTTTGTGTGTTCTTGTGGTAGAGTAAGTTGGGTTCAGAGATGATTTCTCAAGTGGGAACTCAGCAGCACTTAGATAGGCAGATAGAGTATGGTACTAATCCAGTGACTGAGGAGGAAAATGGAAACTGCTGTAAGTATTCAGCCTTTCTTTTAACATATGATCCCTCTGTAGTTTTGATTTCTGTTTATTGCTTATTGAAATAATTAGATATTCAGCCAGGCTCAGTGGTGAAGACCTATAATTCCAACATGCTAGAAGGGTTAGATAGGAGGATTGCACAGTGGGCAGCATGGTGCCATAGAGAGACCTTGACTCAAAATGGGCTGGTGATATGGTGATGTAGCTCAGTGCAGTGGTTCTGGGTACCATCTTCAGTTATCACAAAACAACACAAAGAAGCAAAAAGAAACAATTACGTATGTGTTGAGAAATGGAGCTGGAGAGTAGGTAAGCACTAATTCAAGCCAAGAGACATATGGAGATTTTAAAACCCAGTAAAAGCCATATGAGCTGGGCATGGTGGTACAGACCTGTAATTCTAGCACTCTGGGAGGCTGAAATAGGAAGTCTGCAAGTTGAATCCCAGCCTGAGGGTTATGGTTTGTATCTAGAATGTCCTGCAAAAGCCTCATATCCAATGTCCTGTTGATGTTGTAGATTATTTCTGGATTTCGAGTGCTCTTGGTGGAGGCGGTGCTGGTCTAGTATGGCAGCGTACTGGATTGCAGGGAATCACTGGACATGTGGCCTAGAACAGTATATTCTTGCCCCAGTTTCTCCCCTGCCCTGGTTTACCTCTTGTGAAGCCTTGAGCAGTGATTCTCCATCAGATCCTTTCCACCATTGCTGGCCACCTGTGAGTGGACTGAGACCTGAAACTGTGAGCTAAAATAATCCTTTTCTCCCTTAACTTGTGGATATTAAGTGTTATGTCTCGGCAACAAAAGTGACTTAATGGGCAACTGAGTGACTTAGTGAGACCCTGTCTCAAAATAGAAAGGGCTAGTGATTGTAGCTCACTGTGACCTGGGCCCAATCTCCAATATCCCCAAAACAACAATCATGCATTTAAACACAGAAACCCCAGAAGCTTCAGCTAATAGTCTCTGCCTTAGACTGTTACCCAGCTTCCACCCTCTTGGCTTTTCTCTTTCAACTTGGTTCCCTGTCTCTGTTCCTGAACCTTAGGTCATAATTGGTATCTGTACCTATCTTTAGTGATTTGGCATGGTGTAACTCCCTTGGATTTTCTTCTCAAGTTTATTCTGATTCCTACACCGCTCTCAGCTGTGCTTCTGGATCTTTGTGCTCCTTTGTCAGACCAGAAACAACCCGCAAGTCACTCCCAGATTCTCTGTAAAGGGGTGCTCGTGGACTTCAGCCTACAGTTAGTGCAAAGTCATGGCAAGGCCCACATGTTCCATAAAGGAGTGTTTTGAAAGTATTCCGCCTATTGGGAATGGGGGAGTAAACACAAGGAAATAAAATATTTTTAAATTTTGTTGATTTAAATTAAGAAAGGCGTACTTAACCAGAGGAGCTGAATAATGACCTAGGGGAAAGAAAGGGAGGGGATGGACCCAGGAAATCTCTAGAGGAATCTGAAGTTGGGAAAGCAGCGATAGCAGCACACGGCATAAATGAGTGATGTATTTCCACCATGCCTTGTTCCAGGCAAGATTTGAGGTCACGGACAATATGAAAACATGAAGTAGAGGATACAAAAGGCGCTAATGAAAGTGTAGAACTGTCCTGAGAGGGGAAAGAGAGTTTGTCTGGGAACTTAATGTGATATAATCACTGAGGAAGAAACTCCACTTTCAGCTTGTTAGCAACAAGAAAACTAGAGTTGTCTGTATACTTCTTTTCTCCTGATAAAAGTAAATTTATAAGATTAGAATGTTATATAGAGAAAAGCACTAACTTCAGGGGAGTTTTATTATCTCATGGTTCTTTCTATAAGGTATCTTGGATAAAATCTCAGAGAACTTAGTTTGAAGTATAGTGTGCAAAAATATTAATTTTTTTCTTAGATTGAGTCTCCTCAGAAGCCAAAGGCTCATCTTCATTGCCTTACAGCATGACTTTTAGGTTCAGATGTGTTTTCTTTCTACCTGACAATCCGAGAGAGCTCTGAGCTTAAAGGTAAGGACGTTTTTTGGGTAGGTGAGGATAGCAGTTAGTCCAGTGAGGACTGACAGCTCCGAGCGCGTGCTTGCTGTCTCTGATTGAAGGGAATTCTTGCGTAGTTAGCATAGGTATGCCTGGAAATGTTGCCATCCTCCTAGGAATAGGCAAGCTTCTGATTCGTGTGTCATTCAGACAGAAGGTTTCTTCATTTGCAAACACAGCTACAAAATAGGATACAGGGACAGATTATGCAATATGTTTTTAAAAATAGAACTTGAAATATTTTTTCCAGTGTTCAGTGATTACCATACACTATCTATTGACTCTATAATACAGAAGAAATGAGTTTAACCGGGGCAAACCACTTTTTAAGAAGGTGTGAACACTGTTTTCTTCTTCCACAAACTCAAGTTACATCTTTAGGGACATTGATTACTGTATTTATTTGTGCTTATTTAATTTTTTTGAGACAGGGTCTCACTCTGCAGCTCAGGCTGGTCCTGAACTCACTATGGAGCCCGTCTTATGGCAGCCCTCCTGTCTCCGCCTCCCTGGTGCTGGGATTACAGGCGAGTGTCACCGTGCCTGGTTTTTGTGGTGCTGGGGAATCGAACTCAGTCAGGCACTTAGCACTTGACTTGGTGCTTTCTAGACAAGCGCTTTAACTGCTGAGCTATTCCTCCAGCCCCAAAATTTATTACTTTAACTGCTGCATTCTAAATATATCTGGAAGGATTTGGCTTTGGAGTTGAAAGTGTTGCTTAGGCTTGGTTTTGTTTTAATTTTGACAAATAGTTGTCACAAACAGTCATACTGGTTTTAGCATGTTACTTTTAAATTTGTTTTTAAAAAACAGCCAAATGGAATAGCTAGCCATTCTTAAACATGGCTGGTAAGGTCATATCCCAGTCCCACCAGACTGGGGCACTGAATGGCTCAGGACTAGATCTGTTGTGTTAGCTCCCTGTCTTCAGCGCCTAGCACACTGACTGGCACAGATGCTTGTGTTAAATATAAACGAAAGAGGTTCTTACCTTCCTGTTATGTAAATGGGCATAATGCCAAGCAATTTGAAAATTGAAGCATTATTTAGATATATTTAAGGAAAAGAGAATTGGAAACGGCTCTTTTGAAAATAGAATTTGATGGGAAGTTACATTAGAATATATATTATTCCCTTGATCCCTATTATGCATAAAATTTAAGGTAACAGGAGCATGAAACCCATGCAACCTTATGGGTTAATACTTGCATGCATTTAGTAAGAATGTCACCATCATTTTATTTAATTCTGTGAATATTTTTATGTGCTTTTGTGATAGCAGAAAATTGCTGTATTAAATATTAAGATAAAGTGACCCTTGGCTTTGCAGAGAAGATAGACATTTAAAAAGATAGTTTCAATTTAATAAGCCAAGTCCTTGATAACCTGAAGCTTTAAAAATTACAAAATTTGCTCAGTTGAAGATGTGACGATGCTTACATTTTTTAAGCTTTAGCTCAATTCTTGCCTTTTCTTTTAAGTCTTTGTTACTGAAATAATGAGTCATTGTAACTCAGCTTAGCTCTTTAGTTTTCTAAAAATTTTTGTAGACCTCCTCCCATTATAACAGTAAAACATGTTCATTAGGTGAAATTGGAGGAACACATAAAATTATAAGAAAATTATTCCTCATTGGTCCAGCACTCAGGAATAAGTATGACTAGCATTTTGATACATTTTTCCTTCTATTCCTTTTACTCTGAGTGTTTTATTGTTACCATTATACTCCAAATGCAGATTTTCCTCCTGCTTTTTACACTTAGGGTTATACTATATCCATTTTCATGTCATTAAAAATCCTTTGTATAAACAAAGTTTTAATAGCTACATAATATTGTATCTTGTTATTTCACTCCAATTTATTCCACTATCTTCCCATCATTAGAGATTTTGTTCTAGATTTTGGTTAGCAAAAACAATATTCTAAAAACTGACTCTATACAAAAAAGGGTCAAATTTCTAATTTATTTCACATGACATATTTATAAATGTATAGTTTGTCTGTCAAGAAGTATAATGTTTCTGAAATTTTGGAAACATTTTCAAACAACCCTCCTAAAAGGTGATAACAGTTTGTACCCCTGAGAGCAGCGGAGGAAGGCTGAGTGGACTATGTACTTGGCAGCACTTTATGTTTTCTATAATCATTTTGTACTCTTTGCTAATTTAATGTTGTAAATTAGAAAGAAGTAATTGAATTTTGTAGTTTCTATTATTTTTGAGCCAAATCTTGAAATATCCAGCTAGACAAAGTAGGAGGTGTTCCCAAACAGACTTTTTGGTAGTGATGGGGTTTCCAGCCCAGTAAAATAACTCACTTCTTTGTGAAAAATATATTTATGGGGAAAATGGTATTTCTGTTATTACTCTAAAAGAATTCACACCGTTTCTCAAGTTGTGCTTCAGTCTAAAAAAACCCTAAGGCTTTACACTGAAATGAAAATGTTTATTGTAATATCAGAGAAGGAAATTAGGTTATTCTGAAATTACTTGTTTTTAAGGACTACCTGTTGACATAAACTGTTCTTATTTTCTCATCAGAGTATTTCCTCATTAAAAAGATTATTTGCACTATTTTAGTAATGAGATGCATAGCTTTTTCATGCAACCTGTCTCCTTCCCTGCCCTCTCCCTCAAATGATGCAGAGCTCCTACCCTCACACTTGCTCCTAGCAGATGGCAGGGAATCCCATTGCTAGATATGCACTACTTTGTGGAACAGATGTGGACTGACTGACTGATGCCCTTAACTTTTGAGAACTGAGTGAGTTGTGCTCTTTGAAAGCACAACCAACCAGAGACCCCTGAGTGAGTCTGGAGATAAATGCCACTTTTCTTCATCGTATCTTTGCTCCAGAACCTTTTGTCTAGAGACGTGAGTAAGGAAACAGCCGTTACTGGAGAGAGCCTCTGAATAGCTGTTGGGTGACTTCTGCTTCCCACATTGGGTCAGAGTAACATGCATTTAAATCAGGTTTGCTTGATGTCAGTGAAGAACTCAGTCAGGTGGCACCTCTGTTCCTCTGAGGGTATGAGGTTGCAAGTCTCTGCCTGTGATGGGGTTCCATATGTAACCACTTAGTGGTTAAAGGTTACAAGAATGAATGAGAGCAGGCAGCTACTCCATGAGTCTGTTCACCTCTGGATTGTCCTAAGAGCATGGTACAATTCTTTCACTTCCATGTCACCTCTCAGTACTGCAGTGTGGCTATGGGCAATGTAGCCACTCTGACCTAGGCAAACAACCACATGAAAACATTTTTGAGTTTTGCATTGTTCTTGGTCAGCCCACCCTTGTCTTAAAAGGAGGGAATGTGTAAGGTACCATAGAAATTTCTTACTCCCCCACCCCAACTGATCGACATGACTTTTCTTTATGTAAAGAATGTATTTGCTGGTTAATGTTGGGACATGTAAAGGCTAGAAGTGACTTGGATTCTGTTAGTCCTGGATTATAGTATGTATTCAGGAGTACACATTGGATGTAAGCAGGAGGGGCAGTGATGGGAGAGATGTGATCTCAGTGCTGAGGATGAGCCCTCTTTTGAAGAAAGCATGTCGGTCACCCTTGATGTATCTTAGCTTGTTACCTGTAGAGTTCCTCTCGTGTGTGTGTTCCATGGCTGCTCGTGAGCTTGCTGAACACTGTATGTGTGTTTCCTCACTTCTGTATGCATTCTGTGAGCTCTAGAAGAACACTGTGTCCTGAGCTTGTCTGAGCTAAAGGAGTGCTTTTCTTTGGCTGCTTCCTTTGTTACTTATCAGTAAAACATCTGTCATACTTCACAGACAGATTCGGCCACACCTACTTAATTAACTGGTCTTTATACATTTTGTTGAGTTTAAAGAATTATATTTAATAGATATTTTTACTTAGGCCATTTATATGCTGGGGGAAAGAGAAGGTAAGAAAGAATCACTCTTTTTTTCTGATTTGTTTTTAAGAACCATTCAGTAGGCTATTTTAGAATTGAAATATTAGTGACATTTTTATGTTAATGAGTATTCTAAAATTGAAAAAATGCTTTTAAGAAAGCATGTTGTTGATCATATGTCAGATGCCGAAGTGAAATTGGATTGTAATTTGTGTCCCAGGCAAAGCAAAGCTACTAAACCACTACCTTCAAAAATATTTTTCTATTTTCATAGTTTTTTTTTTTTTTTGAGACCAACATCTCACTCAGTGGTCCTGAACTCACGATGTAGCCCAGGCTGGCTTCAAACTCATAGCAATCCACCTGCCTCAGGCTCCTGAGTGCTGAGATTATAGGCATGTGCCACCATGCCCAGTTTATGTGCTGTTGGGGAATGGAGCCCAGGGCCTTGTTCTTGCTATGCAGGCTCTTTAACCACTGAGCTTTAATTTTTAGCTTTTAAGACTTCTCAGGAGCTGAAATCTTTTTGTTTGTTTGCTTGTTTCATTTGTAGGCAGACAACAGAGTATACAACCATATTCTGGACATAGAAGGTTCCTAGGCAGAACTTAAGTCATCCCCAGCCAACTTTGATACCAGCTTCAGGTCTTTCAAACATACAGCTGTTAGGCCCCCAGATCCCTGCTGAACTTCATGAAAAGCCTTTTTGGGTCATTTAAAAGTACTTTGTTAATGGCCTCATCAGTGGGCTGAAAGAGGTCAGTCTGCTGAGGTACAGATGAAAACGAGTATTGTATTTTTTTCCTTCCCATTTGGCTCAGTAGGAAATCATAATAGTGTTCTAAAAAGTTATTTAATTAGTATGGTACCCGCTGCTCATTTGGTGCATCAAACTTTTATCATGTTCAGAATGCAAAACACAGAAATGTCATCTTCATATGCTTCTTGCTGTCACTGATAGCCAACTGTGATTCTGAGTGTTAGGCCCATAATAACAGTGAGGACAAGAGTCACAATTAAATAATGGCCGAGTCTGGTTTATAGTTCCTTTATGCGCTTTTTGCTCCAGGGAGATGCTGGAGGGTGGAGACTGTCCTGTGTCAGTGACACGGATGCCTTGTCTTGTGCTAGGACAGTCGGTAGCCAGAGTGCTGGCTTACCCGTGGGTTAAGCCGTGGGTTCTGTTTTTGCATCTGCTTTCTCCGGAATTCTGTCATTTTGACAGACGGATTCTATACTTTCAATGTTTTAGTCTCCTGTGTGCCTTATCATACCATCATCATTATTATTGTTGTTGTTATTTTTGCACTTACGGGATTTCAAACCTGTGAGTACTGTACCATGGAGCTACATCCCCTGCCCTTTTTAATTTTGCTAGATTACCCAGACAGGACTTGAACTTAGAATTCTCCTGCCTCAGATTCCAGGTGTGTGCTAGTTCAGCAGGCTTTTGCTTTTCCTTTGTAGGTATGATCATACAAGCTGTGATCTTTAATTTTACCAAATGAATTCAAATAGGTAAATTATTTGTAGAGTAAAGAACTATGGGATAAGTTATCAGGAGAATTCTTCAGTTCTCACATGCTTATTTCACCCCATGCCAATGAACGGTTTGCAGATCAGTCCTACTGATTATACTGTCTATTTCTTTCAAACTTTCAGCTGGGTTGTTGTCATTCGTTGGATGACAGGAATGATCAGGTCTTTTTTTTTTTTTTTTTTTGAACAACATTGTGAATCTTGAAAAGGTAGAGGCCTTTACCTTCCTGAAAATTGTGTGTGTTTGTATGTGTGTATGTATTAGATAGATAGATAGATAGATAGATAGATAGATAGATAGATAGATAGGCCTAGCTTAGAAATTACTGTAAGATTGAGTGGAGGATGTGACACCTATGTTCTTGTTTATGTTAGTTGATGGGATGAGGAAGAAAAGATCTTGTGGCCCACTGATACCTGCCATATAGGATTCAATTGCTAAACACTATGTTAATCTGATTGATCTCATTTAACGAATACTGACAGAATGCTTGTTCTTCCTCAAGTGCTATCCACCTTGTCTCGCGTCTGATCTTAATTGCACTATGAAGCAGCGACTGTGAATACCTCTTGCACATGCAGATCCGAGACTTGGAAAGTTTAACAAATTACCTTTGGTCTCCTTGCCGGTCAATGTCACAGTCTCTATTTAGCCTCAACAGTATTACCTTTAAGGGATGGGGGTATTGAGTGCTTGTCTAACAAGCACAGGACCCAGGGTTTGACTCCCTAGTACCATGTAAGCTGGACGTGGTATCATAGGCCTGTAATCCCAGCACTTGGGAG
Organism: Ctenodactylus gundi; assembly: GCA_004027205.1. Classification (NCBI taxonomy): domain Eukaryota; kingdom Metazoa; phylum Chordata; class Mammalia; order Rodentia; family Ctenodactylidae; genus Ctenodactylus; species Ctenodactylus gundi. Next base: position 69,634 of record PVKB01004197.1, on the reverse strand, counting down.
GCTGAGGCAGGAGAATTGCTGGGTTTGCAGCCAGCCTGGGCTACTTCGTGAGTTCAGAACCAGCTTAGACTGCAGAGCAAGACCCTGTCTCAAAGGAAAAGAAAAAGGAAAGGGAAAAAGAAAAGAAAATTGTTTACCACAGCCACAAAGATCTCTTTCCTCCTCTTTGACTCCCCTTAGAATCAAGGCAAAAACTTGGGGGGTAGGGAGGAAATGGGCAGGAGAGACGCTGTTGTGTATGGTGAGCTGGCTGCCCTTCGCCTCCCTTGCTCAAAGACCTTTAAGTGTATTGTACTTGTTAGAATAGCCTGAGCTCAATATGCGGGCCGCTTGTTTAGGACCATACATGTGAAGTTTTTCGGCCACCCACCCAGAGCCCAGTACATCACCAGGGTTAGAACAGCTCACAGTTGGTGTGTGCTGTATTTCTTGTCTACAGTACTGTTCCCAGTGTCGACTGTTGACTCCTTGCTCTGGAAGAGCAGCTTGGCCAGAAGACTTTTCCACACCGCATACCCCATTTGCCTCTCCCAGATTCCTGCCTAATTCCACCTCCGTAGCGATGTGAATACATTCGGCCCAGAAACTCATGTTTAAATTATTTGAATATTTATTTTGGGTCGGTCACTTTGGTGCATAGGAATTTTGTCAAGTATGCTTACATTTCATATACTGTCAAGTGACGGGAAAGGTGGGATGTTGTACCCCTTGAATCGATTCGGTTTCATGAGTATTTATTGAGAACTGCTTTATGCGTCAGGCCTTCGTATCACTGCTGTGGAGCAGCTTGGGGAGAGGCATCACATCACTTCACCGCTCCCTGGCCCCTCCTTTACATTCTGTGTATTTATTTAGAAAGCTCATAGCTGATTACTGAGTAATATACAATCCCTTTTCACTCTTTAAAAATCAAGCAATTTTTAGATTAAGTTTTAAAATTGACCTTGAATGAATATCTCATTTCCCCTCAAAACTGAATAAGGGAATCTCTGCTGTCGTGTTGGCCTTTTGAGAAGGATCTTCTTGGCTTTCTGAATTCTTTTTCCCTCACTTTCTAAATGCATCGCTGTCAGTTTACTGTAAAGAGGCAGATAGCATTTTGTTTGTAGAATGATAGGCAACCAAGAAGTACATAATATATAAGACTATATATATTTATAATTTTTTAAATTTAGCATGTCAGGAAAGTTAAATTAGTATTAGAGATCAACATTCTTGGTATGAATATCAGTCATCAAAGAAACTATTACAAAAGAAATTGTTGGCTCGGTCTTTATTTGTGATTGTTAGGTAAGAAAAAATACATTATCCCATAGTCTCATTGAGTCCTTTGCTTTAAGGTACATCTGTACTTATGGGAGTTGCTTGCTACACATTTTCAAACATACTTTTCAAAACCATCAAAATACGGAGTTAATGATTCTAAAACAGTAATTCCATGACTTACTCATGCATGAGGGTTAGTGTCATTATTTAACAGTCACGTGGGGTGTGTTAAACACAAGCAAACAGTAGCTTTGAGTGTCTGGAGTGAGACTGTGTCTTACATTTAAGTGCTCTGGAGTCCCGTCCTTTAGATATGCCCTTTGTAGAAGAGGTGATACTGCACCCTGCAGTCTGAGATTTGATAGTAATCTTGGGTTTTTTCCATTTTGGGCAAACTGCAGGTACTTGGACTTTTCCAATTAGGATGGCTTGATTCCTGTGCCAAGTGATTATTATCATTTTACTTACTTTATTTGGGACTTTTGAGTTAGTTTCTTCACAGACCATAATAAATTCACCTTCCAGAGGCTGAGAACCAATTAAAATTTTACCACCAGATGTTGTATGAATTTGTTGGAGTTATCTTAATGAAGTGCCATGAATGTGGTGACTTAGGCAGCAGGAATGCATTTTCTCACAGTTCTGGGACCTAGAAACCAAGATCGAGGTGTTGACAGGTTTGATTTCTCCTGAGATGTCTCTCTGTGGCTTGTAGACTGTCCTTACATAGTCTGTGTCCTTAGTTTCCTCTTTGTGTATAAGGAATCGCTCCATTGACTTTATAATCTTAATTACCTTATTAAAGATTCTGTCTCATGATATCCATATGTAACCTTGTGGAGGGGGAGCACATTTTAACTCATAATAGATAAGAAGAGAAAAGGCATTGGGTGGTGGTCAGATTTTCAAGACTACTTTGCAGTAGTGAGAAGAGTTGTGCAGTGAGGCCTTCAGAGGACGTTCAAGGGAAACAGGCTACACTGAGCTTCTGTCAATGATAAGAAGTGTCTCAAGCCTCCAACTAGGGGGACCAACCAGGGCAGGCCAGGGGAGCAGTACCTTTTCAGCCATGTAAATGGTAGTCATTCAATGGCCACAGGGTTCCCAGTCTCAAAATCACCAGGTACTTTTTTTTTCTAGAGAGAATTTTTTTCATCTTGTTTTGATATAATTCTGAATAAATGTCCTGTTTTGTTCTAACCTGCTGACAAGTATGGCCTGATATGTTCTAATATACATGTATATTTCCTTCTGTTATATCTCAGCAATGTTGGGGGCATATCTAATAGTGGTTTTTTTTCTCTGTGTAATACTATAAATAGCTGTTTTCTGAATTAATTTCAGAAAAGTCCAGCTTGAGAATTTATGGCCGCGTTGCCCAAGAGCCATCTGTATGAGACTGTAAATGTGTTTACTGATGATAGGCCCTTTCTCTGAAATGAATCAAAAGGGAAAATACCCACTCATACTCTTACTATTAAATTTGTTTCCTGCTTCTACCTGTGACAAAGCCATGAAAGATTCTTATACTTCTACCCTGGAGGATGCTGTTACTAATTAAAAATTCTCATTAATTAGTCCTTTGTAATTTTCCCCTTTGTTGGGCAGATATGTCAAACCTTACTGAAAGTTATGATTTGCCTTTAAAATTACTTAATTTTTATATAGATTTTCCTAGATTTAATCACATATATAAATTAACAGTAGAATTATAGGAATAGAGGAGTTAAAATAAAGCATGCTTCTCTATACTTATGTGATTGCCTTGCTAAAATTTATAGAATTTATTGTCCTTTCATTTGATATTGTTACAGCTCTGCTAAAATTCTCTTATGGTTAACTCAGTCAGTAACATACGTTCTTTATGGCTTTCAGAAGCAAAGAAAAACATCGATTTACTCTTCTGGAGCAGTGGAGTTTGAGAATTTAGCTGAGCATGTGTCCCGGTTCTGTATAAGACACAGGGCTCTCACTGACACACCCACACCCCTTCTGTGTTAGTCAGCTACCTCTTTAGGGGAAGACATTTTTAATCACTCTACAAGGGCCACCCATCCATGGATACTAAAAGTATTAAGGTTAGAAACATAGGAACAATCCGTCCTGGCCTTTCCACAGGTGATAATCATAAAACAAATTTATCAACATGAGAAGGATAGGTTGTGGAATTTTAAGTGCACTTACTTATAGGCCATTTCTTTAAAATCAAAAGGGAACAGACTTGCTTGATCTGTTTTCTATATGTGTAAGGCAGAATGTGTCAGATAAAATGAAAAATGTATGTTCAGTCAGCCCACAGACTTCCAGACCCTCTAGGTGCTTGCAGAGAACTCAGCCTGGAATCACCCTTGCAGCAGGTGACAAGGAAACTGACAGGGCCTCCCGAAAAAGGCTGTGCAGGCCTCCATTTGTCCATGCTCTGCGAGCTTCCTCTCCAGAGGTGAATCATCTGAAACAGTGTACCTTCGCTGTATTACCTTAGCTTCCAGCAGCGGTGCCATCATTCGGGTGAGATTTACTATTGTGCCTTCAGCATTGAGAGAAAAGAATCTCTGTCTTTTGTCCCATATAGCTGAAAACATTTATATGAAAAAAGTTTTTGTCATTTATAATATAGAATTGAAGACATTACTCAGTGTTCCTTATAAAGGAACTCTAATAAAAGATTCCTCGTTGGAGTTTATGCAGAAGAAAAATGTCTGCCTTGCGTGTTTCTCCTTTTTTCTTTTGAAAAAAAAGGAGTGTACTGTGCAGTGGTTTCCCATTTCTGCCTTAGCTTCAGGCAAACAAAACTAAGCTCAGTGCCCATGTGGAACAACTGGCATCCTTCATATGTGGTTAATACATGTGTGCACTTTCATTTCTGTTAGTGTTTGCTCAGCAGTTGTGTGGACGGAAGCCAGTGCCCCACTCATGTTAGGCAGGCAGTCTCCCACCGAGCTGCAGCCATAAATCCCTCATGTCTTGTACCCAGACAGACAGTTGGCTTTAGGTGGAAAAGACTTACTATCCATTTTGCAAGAATTGATTAAACCAAGTAAATAGCAGGCAGAGCCGTTAATAATTATCCATAATAACTAGTTTGTAATCATTTGTGCCTTAAAGAAGTAAATTCCTATTATCTTAAAAGTGAACTCATCCTGGAATGCCGCAGACGTTCACAGCTCTGTCCACCTCCCCCATACCCTGTATCAGTTGATGTGAGTACATCTGCCATGCCCTTAGGTCCAGATCCCAAGAGGTTATGTGTTCCCTTTATGCATTAGAGGTTCCTTTACATTTCTGTTACTGAGGAGTTAATATGTTGTGTTGTAAGCCTAACACATTGAAGTGTTTATCATGGAAAAAGTGGATGAGTCTATAGGTCCTCTGAAGTAAAAACTATCACACACCAAACTTTGTAATGAAATGCTGTTAGTGAATGCTGGTTCTGTATTGATATCGGCTGGTTTTTAAATGCAAAGTTTGCTTACTAACCATGCTTAGTAATGCTACTGCAAACCACACAGTAGTGTCTCTGCTCCTACCAGGCATTAGGTGAATCTGTTTTGTGAGTAATTTCTCCATTTCCCTTTTGCTGTGTAGGTAAAAATAAGTTAAATAATCTGAACTCTGAAAAGAATGGCTCATGATACATGAAAATATAGTTTCATAATTTGATGGGAAACAGTCCTTGCACAATAATCTGCTAGCTTGGAATTTATCATAACGAAGACACAAGACAATTTTGTGCTGTGCATGTGAGGTATTATGAAAATTTTATATATTCATCTCTGAAGTAAGTAGGTCAGAATATTATCAGAAATTCTGGATGATAGGAATTTATTTTCTTATTCTTGCCACTTTGCTTTATGCTGAGATGATGACAGGAATTTATTTTCTTATCCTTGCCACTTTGCTTTATGCTGAGATGTTTTTTCATAGTTTTAGAAAGTATATGTACTAGAGAATAAAGAATCACACCTGTCTGTTTAAATTGGAGGGTAGATGAGGCGGAGAAACTTATGGCTGAGTCCCTAAGAGGTTTCTGTTACAGGAAAACAACTTACTCTGGCTTACTTCCACATGGGGCCTGCTTTATGAACAGGCAAGGAAATTATTTATATTTAGTGACAGGTGTGAGTGCTGTATCACAGGCCACGACACCATCTCCTGACCTACAGTGGGAGCGGTCCTACATACTCTTCATACTCTAGTTTCCCCCTTTTTCTGTATTTCACTTGTTTGCTGTGCAGTTTTGCCCCCGCGGTTGATGTCCCTACTCCCAGCTGACTGAGAGTGTGGCGTTCTTGAAGCCAGTATGATCCAAAATTGGCCTGTAGTGAGCCTTAACTGGATGTTGGGGTCTAAGCAGGGGGAAAATACTTCCACTTGGAGATTACAGCTCTGCTCAGTTTACCTGTAATTTGAGAACCACTAGTCTTGAATAAAGAACTGAGAAGTCCCAGGTCCCAGTATTGGGTGTCATGTCTGCCATTAGTGGCTCCCAGCATAGGCCTAACATCTAGTAGGTGACCAATAAGGATTCATGGAGTGCAGAGTGAGTTAACCAGCTGTGTCATCTTGGGCAAGCCACTAAATCTCTTTGGCTTCAGTTTCTTCGCCTGGGGAATGAGGGAATGGATTAGGTGACCTCTGGGGCCTCTTTCAGTTGTAAAATCATATGATTCTGTGATTGGCCCTTTACCTCAGAGGAAGATTAATTTGACAGGAGTATAAAGGATGGATTGGACTGAGAGCCAGGCGAGGGGAAATGTACCTTTCTCTAAGTCTGTCTCATGTTTTTTCTCTATTTTTAAGCCACTTACATTGGATTTTCCCTGTAGTTTACCTGTGCCAGCTGTCATTCTCCATGGAGCTTGTTGGCTCTTCACAGGCTGAAACCATGACTGTATTTCTTCCCTCTTTTTGTGTGCCTCAAAATATAAGGCCTAACAATGACTGCCAGCCATGCCATGGAGTTGAGTTTTCTCATGACTTACTTAACTTGTGAAGGAAGTGTTACTTCCCGCCTTCACTGCAGAAGAAGCTGAAAGAGAGGTGAAATAGGTTACTGGGCATCAGGGCTAGTGAGTGTTAAACAGGAGTGAACTCTGGTGACCAGTCTCTGGACTGTGAGGCTCCAGCATCTCAAGGCTGCATCCCAGAGAAGCCTGGCAATGGTGAGAACACTCCTTTCGTGCCGCCCTGGGCTTGGCCACTGAAGTTGCTGCCCTTTCCCATGCTCTTGTTTTAGTCTGTGTTGTGGCTTCCCTTAGCCTCTCCTTAGGTTGTTGCCATTTTTTATGTCTGAGTACACTACTTTTCTTCCTGGGCAGTATACTCAGCTGCCAAAAATTGTGCCCTGAACAGATGGCTCTTTATCTTTTATGGTTCTTTTTCCTTTCTCTGTATGTCTTTAGGTTTTGTGATAGAAATCTGTATGTACATATGTATGTTGTATGTGTATAAGGTATTCTTTATTCATTAATACTTTATTCTGTTTTGTGGAAGATGATGAGAGTTTGATGTTTGTAGCAGTATTGAAGTTGTAGAGAAACAGATCATTGAGATTTTTTAAGGTATTCGAACCCATAGTTTTTGAGACTAGTTCTCACTGTCGTTTACTGCCCCAAGAATGCAGGAAGAACATTGAGTTGGGGAGGAAAGGTGATGACCTTTGTTTTGGGTATGCTGAGGTTTTTGGTGGCCCTTTGGACATTTCAAGCAGAGACACCATGTGGGCAGTGGGTAATGTATTTATAGCTCTGAGGAAGCGCCTGAGATTGAGTTATGGATTTGGAATTAATCATACAGGGAGAGAAAAAGAGGGTTTGGTAGAGGAGAGAGAGCCATAAATCTTCAGGGGACAGGCAGACAGAGATAGAGGAGTATTTGGGCTGACAAGAGAGGGCAGCTGGGGAGCTTGGGAAGAGTGCTGGAGGCAGTGCCTCAGAAGCCAAGAGAGAGGCACTTTGTAAAAGTCAGCCTCATGTGCTGCATTCATTAATTCAGCAAAAAACTGTCTGTATACTCTCGGGCACTATGTTGGGTATTGAGCAAGGCAGATGGGAGTGGAATTTGGAACTTCTTGTCTGGTGCGTAAGTTGGATATTAGAGTAATAGCCGTATGATTACATTTGTGCAAAGTTTGATATGCAGAGTATGGACCTGGGGGCTGAGGATCTCTAGCAGCTCTCCACCTTCTTTCCTGACCTCCTGAAGAAGTCCTGAGGGGCGCCAGAGCAGGTTGGAGCCAGTCAGGTTGGGTGGTTGAGCATGACCTGATGTTTCCGTGCCGGGAGAAGCTAGCTCTTCCCGAGACACTGTAGCAGCTGGGACCTCAGGGTCAGAGGGGAGGCGAGAAGGGGGACTGAGAGATGGCAGCGTGGGAGAAGGCAGGAAAGACCAGACAAGGGTGTGGGTAGGTAGGAACCATCTCCGAGAGGATCCTGTTAAGCAGTTTGAATTTTTCTTCTTAAAAATAAGGGAAGAAGTGGAGGTTTTAAGCACAAAAGTAACGTGGTTTCATTGGCTTTCCATGTAAGATGATGGGCCCCAGTGTAGATCCTGGCTGAGAGGGTGGAGAGGCCATTTGGAGGATGTGCTATTAGAGATCAGAGGAAGGCGAGAGCATCTTGGGGAAGAACTTTGTGTTGGAAAAGGTGGTGGGTGCCATTGGTCAAGCTGTAGGTTACTGCAGACAGGCTGTTCAAACATAGGATTTTGGTTGTGTCTTTTATGCATTCTGAGCCTGAGTTCTCTTTCTCTGAAATAATAGGGGAGCATACTAGTTTTAGTTCTAGATGGTTTTGAGCGTGGAGTGAGATAACATGTTAAAATAGCTTGCACTTCCCAGCGTGTGGTGGGTGTTGTTATCTTGGTAGATTTTTTTGGTGCTTTGACTAAATATCACAGTCTGGAAGGGCAAAGAGAGGGCAGAGGAGCATGAGATTTGGCTGGCGCTGTCAAGCCCTTTGGTAGCAGGCCCGGATCCATTTGTGAACAGTTTCTGTCAGGCTCCACCTCCCAACACTACTGCACCAAGGATTGAGTTTACAGCTTGTGCTTTCGGGGAACCTCTCTGAACCCTGGCGGCTGTGAATTATTTCTCTCCTCTAACAATTGAGAAAATAGGCTGCAGAAGGCCAAACAAGTGAAGTAACTGTAGTATTTAGTCAAGCACCTGGAACTCTGTCTCCACAGTTCACAACATCTCCTCATCCTGGGCCAGCTTCCTTCAGGGATCGAAGAGAAATGTGTGACTAGCTCTGTGGGAGCTGTCGTGTGTTTTTCCTCCCGAATTTGTGGAGCGGACTTCACTTCAGCATGCAGCATAGTTCCATAAGGCAGCTAAACTAAAAATGACATCCTACAGGATGTCTTGCTCAGCCTGTTCGGCAGGTCCCTGTCCAGCTTCTGGCAGGCCACATTATGGGAGTTGAATGGGTTGGGGTACCGTTGTAATCCTCTGGAGACTAACAGCTTCACCTTGAGCTAGAATTTCAGGTAAAAGTAAGGAATAAGAGGGCTGTTGTCTAAGTCATCCTCTGCTCCTTGGGGGTCTGCGTATTGGTCCCTGGAAAACTGGGTCCCCACCACTTTCAGAGTTCTTGGGTTGTGTTGCAACTTCAGAGTTTGGAAAACATTCAGCATTTCTTACTCTTAGGCCTCCCTAAGAGGGCTGGAGGGCTTGAAATGTCAATGACAGGTATTCTTTCTCATTCCCGTTGCCAAATGCGAATCTGAAGCATCCAGACTGAGCTGAGCTGGTGTATTGTCTTTGGAGTCTCCCTCCGACCCCCTCTGACCAGTGAGTGTGTTAGATGGTTCTGACATAGTACCTTAAGAGGCACAGATAAATGCTCTGCTCTATAAAACCCAGATTTCAGCTGTACCGGCCCACGTACCGCCAGACCAGGAAGAGTTCTGCGATCACTCATGTGTTCTTGCTCTCTCCGTCTCAGCCAGCTGCCTTGTTGGAGAGGGCACTGTGTCACTTGGAGATGAGTTGAAAGAACAGGGATTAAAACTTAATGTGTGTCAATCTGTCTCCGACTCCTCACTTTGAGTGGATGTAACAACAACAAAAAGAAAGCATGTCAGTTCTGAACATCACTTACTGAAAACTTTTTAAAACATCACTCCATAGTGTGTAGATCATGTTTTCCTTTTGGTTTAATTCCTGCTGGCTTGGTTTTCTTCCCCATCATTGCTTTCTCCCACACTTCCAAGCCAGACCAATGCATTATTTATTTGACTCTGTTTAGTAGAGCCTTGAAAATAACATCAAAGACTTGCTATTTCTGAAAACTTTGTGCACGTCTACTGCCCACAGTTTATGTGTTAATATTATCACAAATTATATTTTATATTTGACCTCACTAATGAGTACTATTAATAGTAGACTGAATCTGGCCACATATTAGTGTTAAAGTTTGAAAAATATGTGTCAACAGTTAAAATCATGGAATTTTGTATAATGTCAAGTTTCTTGTTTCTGTGAAAAACCTGAATATTTAGCAACATCCCAAATTCCTGCATGTCTATTACCAAACAGTGCTGAGTAGCACTTGCCCCTATTGAAGTTAACCACTTGTTGGGGTTAAGCTTTTCCACAGCAGGGTCTTCACATACCTGTGTGTTTTCACTTACTCCCTACTTTTACTCACTTAAAATTCCTACAATGATACTTAAAAAATGCTAGTGGGAGTATAACATGGTGCAACTTAAATGAAGAGAGACATGACAGTACCTGTCAAATTGCAAATGCATGTATCCCTTGACCAAGCAATTCAGGTTTAGAAATTCATTTTTATACTCATATATTTACAAAACAACATGAGAACAAGGTTATTCATTTGAAGCATTGTTTATAATAGTGAAAGTGGAAACAGTCTCTTCATAGTTTTGGAACTGGTTCAGAAATATAGCATATGATGGAAAGCTGTGTAGCTACCAAAAAAGAATGAAGTAACTAGGGAGGAATTCCAAGATGTATTGTTCAAAGTTAAAGGCAAGGTTTCAGGTGGTGGATCTAGTAGGCTATGTTTATATTACATGTATGTGTATATTTACTGGGATGTACACTGACTTCTCTAGGACACATACACAACTAGCCTAAAGTGTTGATTGAGACTGGGAGCAGGAAAACAGATATTTGGGTAAGGAGAGCTAGAGAGGTATTTTCACAGTATACTCTATTATATCTGTTGAATTTTAAAACTGTATGATTTTATTACCTACTAAAAAAATAACACCCCCCAACCCTATAGGCATTTACATTTTTGATGTGAGCATGCAGTGAACAGTAAGGGATTGTGCCTTAACAAATCCAAGCGTTTCTATTTTAGAATTAAGAGGAGTTTTATTAAGAGTCAAGAAGAGGAGCTGAGTCTTGTGTTGGTTACTCAGGTTTTTATCATTTGTTTTGTAAAAGTTGCACATTAGATTCTGGTATTAAATCATACTTGTTTCCAGCCTGCCTGAAATCAGCAGTTGCTGTGTGATATAAATGTACTTGCAATTAAAGGTGTTAAGTATTCGCCTGAAAAGATTAATTCTTTATAAAAGGATGACCTTCAGTAGTTAGATCCAATTAGACATTTTTTCCAATTATATTTCATCTTGATGGGACAAGTTTACTAGTCATAGTCGATCACTGTGATCTTTTCAAAGCTATTTTAGATTCCGAGTCTTGAAAGACTGCCTTGCTGGGTAACTCCATAGTGGATCTAGGTCTAGATCACAAGTGTTGGATATTGCTTTGTGTATGTAACATTGAAAGTCTTAGTGCATGCATGATGACATTCCAGGTACAGTTTTGACACCTTTTTTTGTATCATGGGCTTAGTAGAGCAAATTAATTTAGATATGACTGATCAGTTTAAAGAAAAAAATCTGTGACATTAGTGAGTATTGATTAAGAAATTAGGAAGTTATTTTGTAATTTTTCTCATTATATCATTTCACTGTATAAATACTTCATCAGTACTTGCTTTCCTGGTGTCCTTTCGCTTATTGACTGTTTAGTGCTGATTTAACTTCTGCACATATGCAGCATGCGGATCCAAGATGTATTAAATAAATAAATGCTTGGTGATTGCTTTCAGTAACATGCACAGTCTTGGGGGAATATTGTTCCCTCCAATGAAAGGAATCGTTTCTCTTTGTATTAAGTATTTCCAATTCTATACAAATTGTTGCATGAAACTTTTCCTTAGGAGACGTGAACACATGTCTGTTCACCCCATATAGAGTACAGCCAAAAGACCAAAGTAATGATTACACCAGTCTGGCTTGGTGAACTAATGGGTTTACTGGGGTTACTTTCTCTGGCTTACTTTAAATCCTCTCTAGATTAATTTTAGTGCCAAGTGTGATATAAATGTTTATGAATCATTGTTTTCCTACATTATTAGGGGGAAAATGAACAGAAAAAAATCTGCATGCTCAGTATAGACAGAACATCTTCAAGTGGATTAATATAGCTTTAAAGTTTATCATTTTAAATTTCTATTATAGTAAATTTTGATAGATGAAGTCCGTATAAACAAAAGCTCATTGGGGTAAATACTTTTTAAAAAGGTAAAGGGGTCCAAGGACTGAAGTATTTGAGAACTACTAACGCTGAAACCGCTCTGCAGGTGATGTGCTGACATTCACAGTTTGTGCAGGTTTTGGTGTTTGTTTTTGGTGCTGGTAGCTCAACTATCAGTTGCACTCACCTGCTGAGCTGCAGTCTTAGCCCAGGGCCAGACAGTTCCTGTCACTTCCTGCTATTCAAGCGATGCAGCTTGCAGATGGTCTTTCCATGGCAGGCACTGATCCTTCCTTAATGGCACATTCCCTTCAGCTTTGTTTAGGACTAACTGGGGTCCAAGGTGATCTCAGAACATTCAAACTACCTACAATTTCATGTGTTAAGTTGCACATGTGCTTTCTTAGGGTGTGTACGCACAGTTTTCAGTTTTATTAAGCAGGGGTCCTCTCAGCCTTGCCTGGCACCCAGGTGAAGCTTCAGGGAGGGGTGTTCAGGTTGTATCTTTCTCTGTCACTGAGCCTGTAGAAATTTTGTAATGCAAGCATGATTATATGCAGTATATTTGGTCAAAATCTCTTCATTAGTGATTGTCGTTATGATCTCTCCCAAGTCAATGAAGTATTGAAAGGTAACCTAAAACTGTAGATTGCTGTCTACATGTTGGTAGCATCTTATAAAATTTGGAATTCACTTCATTTGAACAAATTCTGCCTTATTAGATTTGAATCTGCTGTATGTTCTTTATTTCAGAAACTCCAGAAAGGAACTTAATGACATACGATTTGAATTTACTCCAGGAAGAGGTAAGTTTTGATGAAAGTTACTATTTTAGTACTACAAAACCTTTTCAGAAATTGATTCCAGTCATGTGGTTATGGTTTGCTATTTGGAAATACTTTGTCTAAAAATAAAGGAAGGAAGGAGATAGAGGTGGAAGGGAGAAATAACTTTTGCTAAGTGTGAGGACTCTAAATGGAACCACTGCTGACTGCACGAACCTCAGCGATACATGGAGCACAGTGTATGTGCACATACAAATTTGATGTATTAGTCAGCCATGGAGATGTGCACTGTGTGGTAACAGGGCCTGAGGGAAATTACGGTGAGTTAATGAGAGCGTCTGCACTCCTTGTGAGAGCAGAACAGGAAACGGTGGTGTCATCTGAAAAGATCACATACTTTGCCTCTCTGTTCTTGGTTCAGATTACGGAACACTTACACTGGGGAGTGTTTGTGGCCTCTTTCTTTATAAAGGCACCATAGGTAAGCTTCAAGGGAACAATGCCAATCTTGCAGCTCATGCAACTTGAGTGTATTAAATCAGTTATTTGAGAAGCACAAAGACTAGATTGGTTGGTGGTTTCCTTCAGCCCTTGGATGTCTGGAACACATTTTGGGTTTCTTTATTTCTTAAACCTGCCAGAGAGCCTAACATGGAAAAGAACTTCAAGAAATCTTGTTTGAGTAATAAATAGTATTACTTAAGAATAATTTACAAAGATCACAAGACATTTCATTAAGAAAAAAATTTCTATATAGTTTGTAACCAAGAAAACCTAGGGAATTAAAAATCAGATACTAATGCTAAGACTGTAACTATTGTCTTTAAGTTCTGCTTTCAGAGTTTTGTATACATAAAAATTTATTTCCTCAATATTTATATTAAATAACATTCTAAGATAGGTTATTTTTACACACGGTAATTTATTAATGTATAAAAGTGATTTACACTATATTTTAAAGATCTATAGAAGGCTCAGTTTGATTAGGTAAATTGTGTTTGCTGAAGTTTTAGAAACCTAGAGTTTCAGTAACTTCCTTAGTTGATTGTTCGTCAGTCAATCAGCTGTCCTTTGCAAGAAGCCACACCAGAGCCTGAAGATGTAAAAGTGATTGGTGGGCCTTGTGGGAAACTGTAGAGACCTGCCCACATGTACGCCTGTTTAGGGTGTGGTTCATCTTGTTTTGTTTTGTTTTGTTTTAATGCTTCTAGAAAAACAAAATATGTTTTGCCTACTGGCTCTAAATTCAGCTCCATGCAAAGGCAAGGATTTACTGACTCCTGCTATATTTGAGTTAAACTAAAATATGAAGTATTTCTTACAAAGTAAATGTCCATGAAGCTATAATGAACTTGCTAATTGATTTTTTTTCTTTCTGGAGATACTCACCTTTAACAATTTACAGTTGGTCTGTGAAATTGTACTATTCCAATTAGGGTTATCAGAAAGCCTTCTTTTTGTCATAATAAAAAAATATTGACCAAGCATTGCTGTGACAAAATCTAGTAATTATAGAATAACTGCTCCAAGGATAGTAAGTAGAAAGAACAGAGTCTTATTTTAAGGTTGCTTCTTTTCATTTGATTGTTTACCATTGACTAGGGCAATGAAAATCAATTTTAATCTTAAGAGGTAACAAAGAAACACATTTCTAAGTTAAGGATATTTGTGGATAAGATGGCCTTATCAGCATTACTATGCCATTGGCACTGACTTTGGCAGCCTCATTTTCCAGGGTTAGAATGAGAATCTCAACTTTTGTTGGCCAGACAGAAACCATAGCATTGACTTCCTGATAAGAACAAACCTTAGAGGCAGCAGTGCACAACCTCTAGTTAATGAATCACTGTGTATGTATCACGGTAACTCTGTGGTCTCTTATGTGGCCTGGATTCTAGATATTGTCTGCAGGGCATTGATACATTTTTATCACATGTACTACATTTGTGCTATACATAAAACTTAAGTGTGCATGACACTAAACAAATAGCATAAACATATATAATGTCATTTGTCCTTATTGAAGACAAGCCTTCTGTGTTTAACATGTTGTTTTGGAAACCTGATACTAATGCGTGATTATTTAATCAGTTTAGAGATTGGGAATGTTAAACAACTTAAGGAAAAAATATGGTACTTATGGAGTATGAAATAATTATTTCACATTACTGTTCTAACATATTTTTGATATTTTATGTGCATACAAAAAAAAACCCTCCTAGTACCATATACACACAAATAGCATAATTCCCATTTCAGCAAGTGAGCAGTAAGTATTTGCCATTTGGATTTGATTCATCTGGTGCCCAAGAGTCCTGAGAAGAGAAGGACATAGTATACACTTCAGTCACATGGAATGTCTGTCTCTTTGGTGCTGCCTTAGTGCTAGCCCATAATGTGGCTTTTCTGGGTTTCTATGTTTGCAGTTACATTCTGTGATTGTAGCTCCTTACTTAGGCATGACATCCTGTTATTGCCCTAGAAATGATGTAATATGTCAAAATGCTGCGACAGTCAATCAATCAGTGAAAACATAGTGATTGCCTATTGTATGCCCAGTGCCTATTTGTTACTAGATAGTTTAATTTAATACACTTCACTTTCTAGAGATTTGAGCACCATCTAAGAAGGGCTTCATACATTGAATCTCGTAGCAGTATCAGAGAGCTAAGTCAGCATTCAGAGTCGAACCTTTCTTTAGTTCTACAATATGTGATCAGTTCATCACAAAGATACTTTAACACATCTTTGACAAACAACACGAAGCTCAGGACAAGCTCACCTTATGTGGAATCGCTAAGTTTAGTAAGATTCCCATATAATTCTTTGTCATTTACTTCACCTTATTTCATTTCATTGTAACTTCATTTTTGAAATGAATCACTAAAACGATAGAATGACACAGTTATTCTGTGTACTAGGAGGCTTAAGTCTAAAGACTGTGTTAAGTTTTAAGTTTTTATTGGAGACTTAGGGAACTGTGCTCTGTAAGAAAGGGAGAGGGACTACATGGAGCATGAAGTGTATTTCACGTGACTTGTGGTTGTAGCATCAACATCACCTTAACTATTAAGTAGTTAATCTGTGTCAGACCCTGAGCTGAGCATGTTAAATCCCAAGAATTATGAATGACAAGTGTAACTCCAGCTGCATAATTGTGTTGCATAAGCATGTGACACCATGTGTGAGCACACATATGTACATACTCACGGGCTCATGGGCACAGTCACCAGGTCCAGTTTATACTGAGGACAGCTTTTAGCATGGCAAAGTACGATTCAGTTTAGATGCTTAATTGATTCAGTAGCTGTGTGTTCCCTGTCTTTGGAGGACACTGTGTCCAATTGCACCTAGATTGTCACAGGCTCCTCGGCCACTTGTGTCATATCTGGATGTTTGTGAGAATATCACAAGGCTGTAAGATCAAGTCATCTTCCTTGTAAAAACATAGGAGCCTATAATGGTTCTTTTCAGCTTGTGTTAATTTCTCAATTCGTCTTTACAAAGTCTTCAAATAGAAGATAGGAATATTATCATGCTCAGTCATAACCTTTCAGTTAAGTCGTTTCAGTTCTGTTCACTTGCCACAGCCTCTGCAGGGCCATCTTTATGGGGCTGCCAACTCTTGTCACTTATCGTTGAGAAACTGCATTATTTTACTCAACCATGTTTTCTAAGAGAATGATTCTCTTGCTGTCTAATGATCAATGTCATGTTAAAGGAGTTTCTTAATAGCATAAATGTAAATGGCTTATCCTAAAACTCAGCAAGCTCATAGGCTCTTTATAGCAAATATAAAGTTGTATTGAGTGGGCCCTATTGCGCCTTTGTCATAAGGTCTGGTTCAGTAGCTACTAGTGACCGGAAGGGATTAATGATGACCAGAATTAACCTTGGCAAAAAAGAAAGCAGTGTGATGGGAGGCAGCTACGGCTTTTAGAGGTGCATGCAAGGATTAACTCAGGTGGTAGCCAGAGGGCAAAAGTCTTTTGATTCATTAAAAGTGGAAAAAATAATTTCGTATGACATCTGCTGAGTAAATAGCAAGATACAAATTACACATGGGAAATGCATTTCCTGTTACTTCTGATTTTTTACCTCTCAATAGAATCTACATTGTTGAGTAAAAATTAGCATGGGTAATTTTACTAAATGAAAAAGAAATATATTTTACACTGTACTGGATTGTTGATTTTTATTTTATGGCTACTAATACATATTCATTTCACATTTGGACAGATACGGCAGATGGCGTATCTCAGGAGCTCTTCTCTGCTGGCTTGGTTGATGGTCATGATGTAGTTATAGGTAATTTTTAAAATTTTTGTATGAAGTATCATTTTGTTGAGTGGAAATGTGTTCAGAAGCAAAAGTTTTCACTGAGGAATAATTCTCTTAACTATTGAGAAATTTCTTGTGAATTCTTATCTTAGGCAAAAGGACATTTGAAAATCATCTTTAATTTCTTTCTTCAAAAGCTCTCAGTATAATTCTGTCCCTTTCATGTGGCCATACTTTGCCCCATGAGGAGCCTTGCTTATTGGAAATGTAAAAAGAATCTTAGTCAATGATGCAACCAGATAAGATTCTGTAAGTTACATGCACTGAAGTATGGAACCTTTCTGGCCTTTCTCAGAATTTCTTCTCTATTCTTTCTAGTAAAATTTTATGTTAGTTGCCTTAGCATTTTGCAATATTTCTCATAAAATCTTAAGGTTTGGATATGACCCTAAACAGCATTCTGGCCAGTTAGTTCTTTTGCTGTATAGCCAAGGAAACCAATACCTAAGGAGGTTCCAGTACTTTGTCCAGAGCCGTACAGCTGCATTGTGGCAGAGACACTTTGAAACTGTGAGGTCTTGCTACCACTTTCAGAATCATAGGCTAGCTGCATGGAGGTAGGGAAGCCTGCTAAACGTAGGCCGGTTGATAGGAGCACACAACAGTAAATGGACCTCTGGCAAAGCAGAGGAGGCAGAAAAGGATCATGGGAGAGAATTTGGTATAGGCCTGTTTTCCTTCCCCTCTTCCTTGCTTCAGATGAGGATGAACAGCTCCATATTCTCAGCAAATTCTGAGATTATCAACATTTTATAATGTATTCTAGCACTGTTTATTAGTAATAATGATTGAGTAATCAAAATTGCCTAGTATAGTAGTGGTAAATCATGTTAATTATCCTAATCACATGAATTAGAAGATGAGGCTAGAAAAATAGTACAGTGCTTAGAGTACTTGCCTAGCAATTGCAAGGCTCTGAGTTCAGTTCCCCAGCACTATGTAAACCAGGTGTTGGGGTGCATGCCTGTAATCCCAGCACTCGGGAGGCTGAGACAGGAGGATTGCCATGAGTTCAAGGCTAGCCTGGATTACTTAGTGAGTTCAGGACCAGCCTGGACTACAGCAAGACCCTGTCTTAAAATAATAATAATAATAGTAAATAAAGATAAAAAATAATAATTTTACTTAGGAGAGAGCATCATGCTACAATTTTCTCTAAAAATATTCAAACCAAACATTCTCCTTGTAAATTTTTTGTTTTATTTTATAAAATCACTTATTCAAAATAAATTTATATTCAATAATGCAGGAATGTGTGATTGAGAGGGAATTTGAATTCTTCCTTGAAACTTGGTAATGTAGATCATTATAATGTAAATTATTGTATTTTATTTAAATAGAGCATGCTGGGTTCATAATGGTGACTAAAGAATCGGTATGTTATTTATATGTAAGCAAAGACAAAGATACTTGTATGATTCAAAAAAAATAAGCTTTTCACCTAATTGTATGAAATGTGCACATTGGTTACACAAGGAATCTCTGTTTTCTTTGGCAAGCTGTGCATGGGAATATATTGACATGCTGAAGGAAACAGGCTTATCTTGTTGACTTGCATTTTTGTGTCTCTCCTGCAGTGTCTTATGTTCTATATTTACCTTTATGATCTCACACCTCTCTCTTCTGCTGTCCCCCTTGTTCACAACTCTTCTCCCTCCCCGCCATCCCACACTGGCCTTTGTAGGTACTCATCTTTTTCCAGGATGCTCCTTTTCCAAGCCCCATATCCTCACCCAACTCCCCTAGTGCTTAAATGTTACCAGTAAGCCTCCCTGAAATTGCACCTGCTCCAAGCTCCCTACCCGTTCCTTGCCTTATTTTTAGGCCTAATGGTTCCACGCAGAAAACTACGTATGTTTCACTTATTTTGTTAGGTTTCCCTGAAAGCAGTTTTATGAAGGCCAGGGTTTTTTTTTTAATCTGTTTTGCAAAATTACGCATGTACCTAAACCTATTTCTTACAGTAGGCCCTCAGTAAACAGTTGTTTGAGTTAAACAGATTCCATTCTGAAATACCAGTGTCTCATAACAATTTCTTTAGAAATAAAACATACCAGAGTATAGGATTCTTGTATTTTAAGAGTCTCACTTTTAAGATTGGACAATTCAAGAAACATTTGAAAATATGAAGTAAGCTCATTTGAAAAAGGCTGTGCTAAAAATGATTCAATTTATATAAATGCTTGATTGATTTCTCGTGTAGTTTTTCAGCTTTTAGAGTCTGAGATAGCCAACATTTAAACAGATTAAAAGTCTGTTTTTTTTTTCCCATCAACATTTTCTTTTTATTTGGAATAAATGCCTATGGCAGCTTGAAAATGCTGAAAAAAAGCAATAGCTTGTATTATGGAACAGTGACTGTTATGGTTTTTATTATAGCATAGCAAATACAGGTGAAAAGAAATCTTCATTACTCAGCTTCAGGGTAATTTGCCTGTAGTGTGCAGACCTTTACAAAGCAGGAGTTTGAAGAAGGACTGAGGTAGTGAGTTGGAGCGATCACTTTCATGCAGAAGCAGGGCAGAACAGAAATTAAACGCTGTGTTTGTAGGTTGAAACTGTAAGCCCCCTTCAGCTGTGCTTCAGTTGAGCTTTACCTTAGGCAAGACACAGGAAACATGTTTAGGCTTTGTGTAAGTAGACATGAGTAAGATTGACAGAGCCTTTTGGGTGTATAGGTTTTAAAACAAATGTTTGTAAAATAAAAAATTAGATTGTATGCATGTGTAAATGTGCTCATCTTGCCTGGCTGGATTGGCTAAAAAAAGTGTAAGTTCATCTTACTGGGTCCCTGTTTGAATTGTTTCAGAGAATTCCCAGTGATAACAGAGAAATTCCAGTGCTTCCTGATTAGAAAGATGTTTTCTCTGAATGGAATCATAGATGAACAAAGAACAACCAAAAATTAATATGTAAAAACAAACCAAAAAAAAGTGCTAAAGTCTCTTGAGGCTTTGAAATGCATGCTTTTTAAATTTTTACTTCTTAATAACTTTAGAGTGTCAGCAGCCAAAGGGACTTGGATGGGTGCATTAAGCCAGGAGTCTGCACAGCCTCTGCTGCAGCTCCCCTCAACTTCTAGCCCCCAGTCGTGAAGACCCAAGGCAGAGGCTGCAGTTAGCTGTCTGTGCAGAGGAGAGCAAGCTTGTTGGCAGGTACCTTCCAGACAAGGTCTGCAGGTCTTGCTGGGTTTTTATATGATCCATTCCTGGCTTTGTAACAGCATGTATCTGTCTCCTTAAAGTAGAATTTGGAGCCAGATACTGGAATTTCTGTCTCTTGAGGAAGGAGCTAAGTTTCTACATTTGTTTGTACAATTTTCCTCCAGTGGGTTTTGAGTCTACCTGACTAGTCATATATCAAACTAAAGCTTATTTTAGCTGTATGTTCCCATAAACTCCCTTGATGGAATTTTGGACATTCATGGTCTGCAGTGTTCCTGAAGAGTCACAATCTGACCTATTTGCCTTGCATGTGTAACCTCCATGAAGCCTGCCCTGCCTTGTCATTCCACAATCGGCAGGACAGCTTGTCCTATCTAGAATGCCAGTGAGCTGGAATTGTCCTGCCCTGTGACATGCTGGTGTTGCCTTCTTCCCTTGTGGGGAGACAGAAGTGCCTTTAGGTCAAGGTCTGTTTTCTATGTTTCTGTCATAGGTGGTGACTAAAATTTGATAGATAAATAAACATGTTTATTTTTCTTTGGAAAATTTCATAATGGATTGGTGTATGAGTTGATTAAAGAAAATGCTATTGTGCCCTGTAAAAATGAAATATTCATTTACTGTGATCTCGCTGTCTCCTTCCCTCCCCCTCCTTCTCTCTCCTCCATTTTTATTTCCTTCCTTCCTTCCTTCCTTTTCTTCCTTCCTCCTTTCTTTTTCCCTTTCCACTCAGAAGTTGACCTGTCATACGGCTTTTGAGAAGGAAATCTAATGAGCCCTATAGGACCTTCTGCTCACCAGTGCTTGCTGTGGTTACCTTGTTTGTCAGAATATGAACTTTGATATTGGCATCATGATCTTGTCCAGGGTCCTCACTAAAAATGAACTTTTCTGGGTTCCAACCTCTTGTTACAACATTAGGAGTCTTAGACATGGAGTTTAGAAATAAGTGTAACAAGCATCTTATACATCATAACCACTTGTTTAGTTTTTTTGCTTGCAGTAACTTTGGAGACTACTTACCCCCCCCCCCTCCCCTACCCACTTCCTTTTTTCTTCTCTTTTCTTCCCTTCCTTTTCCTTTCCTTTTCCTACTTTATTTCTTTCCCCTCTTTCTCTCTGCCTCTTTCTCTGTCTTTCCTTTCATTCCACTGGGAATTGAACCCAAGGCCTTTACACTGAGCTACAGCCCCAACCCAACTTTTAATTTTTATTTTGAGACAGGGTCCCACTGAATTGTTAAGTTGCCTGTCTGGGCTTGAATTTGTGATCCTTCTGCCTCAGCTTCCCAGAGTGCTAGGATTATAGGATTGAACTGCTGGGCCCAGTTTAGGGACTGTTTTTAACTCATCTTATCACTTATATCTTTGTAGTCTCACACTTCTCTCTTGGTTTTCTTCCTTACTTGATTCTCTTGTCTTTAGGAATTTGTGTGAAAACTATGTCAGTAAACTTTTTAACATTATGTGTTGGGTGTGTGAATGGTGTGGCTGCTGTGCATGTGTGAGAAGCTCACAGGTGTGAATTTCTACCGTAAGGTGTAGTTATAGTTTTTACTAAAACTAATATTGCTGCTCAGGATATAGTAGATCCTCCAGGTGATGTTAGCTTTAATTTTCTATATAATGACAAAGTATCTTTAGGCTCCAAGGTATGCAAGCAGCTGAGTCCTTGCTCATTCATGAGCATATGGTTAGCTGTGTGCAGTGCTATTCCCTGGCCCTCATCGGGACTAGTTAAGTCTGCCATGAATGAGTGGGATTTATAGGGCAGCGGGTCACTTTTACAGTGAAAGTCTTAGAAAAGAGTAAGCATATTCTTTCAGATTAAGTTCAGTGATCATGCTGTGTTGTTGATGGATGTGGAACTTGAGCAAAGAATGCTTTCACTAACAAGTGTCATTACTGTAAAATTGAACAATGATTTTAAAGTAGTGACAGATAACAAAAAAGGGAAGAAACTTTATAAACCCTTTCTCATTTTACACAGACTTGAGGCTAATTAAATGATGTCAATAAGTACAGTCGATTGATTTCTGATTAAAAGTTGTCTATATGTTAACCTTAATACTCCCTGGGAGTTAGAGTATCAGTGCCTAGGGTGTGCTATGCCAATGATTTTTCTTCTATTTTTATTTTGCCAGAAAAAAATTTTTGAACAGCTACATGTGGCACAGAGTTTTCATTTTTAGAAGTCATCCCTGTCAGTTTGGTTGCAGCTCATTCCTCCTGACTTTCCAAAGATCTTTTGTTATTATCATTCAAAATGTATGTGCTTGGGCTGGAGGAATGGCTCAGTGGCTAAAGCGCATGCCTAGCAAGGGCTAAGTCAAGTGCTAAGTACCTGAGTTCAACTCCCCAGCACCACATAAACTGGGCATGGTGGCGCACACCTGTAATCGCAGCACTCAGGAGGCTGAGACGGGAGGATTGCTGTGAGTCCAAGGCCAGCCTGGGCTCCATTAGGGAGTTCAGGACCAGCCTGGGCTACAGAGTGAGATCCTGTCTCATAAAATAAAAATAAAAAAGTGTATGTGTTTTTAAGAATAGGGTTAATATTATTTTTATGTTTCAAACATTGTATTTCCAAATAAGTTTTATCATATACAGTTCAATTAATGTGGAAAACGTAATGACATATGATAAATTTATTACATGAAAAAAATAACTTTTTAGAGGACTGGGATGTAGTTCCGTAAGAGAATGCTTACCTATCATTCATGAGGCCCTGAGTATAATTTCTGGTACCACAAGAGAAAGAGAGAGGGGAGAGTTCTTTGCTGAAGTATTCATTTTCTAAATGAAAAATATGAAATTCACATTAATAATTGGGATACAGAATTATTTGTAGATATTAATATATGATAATCTGGACTGTCTTATATAAAAGTATGATGCCTGTTAGACACTGAAGCTATTTCATTCCAATGAATGACTGCAATTTCTAGATGAATTAATGTATCTAGCAGTTAAACTCTTAGGAGTTGAGCTCTTAGGTAGGTAGAAAGAATCACAGTGATGCTGTTGAAACACCCAAAGAATTGTTTGCTTTGTAGATCCTGGAAACCAGGCCAGAATGTATGTGCTGGGAATGAGAGAGAGAGAGAACTCACATTCACACACACACACTCCCTGCACATGCACACAAGTTCAACATTAATTTGGGTTACAGATGTAAGTGTTAATATATTTTAATTTTTTTTAACCACAATGAAAAGAAACTAAAATGAGATATATGGAATTATTGCTTTAAGGGATTGTCATTTTTAAAGTCTGATGACTATACTCTCTTGCCCTTAATTCAGGAGAATTAAACAGAAGAAAGTGTTCCTAGCAAACTAATTCAGAAGTTGAACAGTTGGTGCCCACCTGTCAGTGAGTCCCTTGTCACCCAGCCAGTCCTGTGCTTACCTGACTGTGAATTAACAATCAGGCTATCTAGATAAGGGATGTGCTGTATAAGGAATTTCAGGTTTTATGACTCTTAAAAGCATGAGCAAATTCTTCCCAAGAAGTTCTAGCATAAATTAATAACATCTGTGGTTTCCCTAAATATGCTCTCCATTTCTACATCACATGATTATGAGTCACTGCAACAGTGACCACACTGTATACCTTGATTTTCCAGTTAACATTGTTATCACTTTTTATTTAATAGGAATTAAATATCCTCAAGAAAAATCCACCGCTACAGATGGAATCCAGTTAAGATCTGTATTTAATTTTACTTAAGAGAAATAAGTGCTTGCTAGTGGATTAATCCAAGTCACTGGAGTCTTTCTGTTTTCAATTACTTTTAAATTGTTCTGTTTTAATTAAAATGTTAATCTGTCTTTTAATTATGGAATCAGGTGAGCCTAAGATTATATTCCATGCAGCCAAATTTCTTGACTGTGGAATTGCATAAGCAGATATTGCCAGTCCTTATCCCACTGCCCCCAACCCTCAGCTCTCAATGCTGGGGACTGAATCCAGGGCCTCATACATGCTAGGCAAGCATTGTGCTACATCCAAAGCCCTTTTTATTATGTTATTTTAGAACAGAATCTCACAAAGTAGCCGGACTGGCCTTAAATTTGTGTTCTCTCCTCTAGCCTCAGCCTCTTTACTTACAACCCAGATTCCTTTTACTTTCTGGTGGAAATATAGTAGGTTTACTTTGTCTGAGGAAACTTCATCTCATCTGTGTGCTCATATACATTTTGTCTAACACTACCAAGTACATAGGACTTAAATTAAGTGACTCTTTTCGTGGGAAGTCTGCTTCATTAGTAGACTGATCCCTCTTTGTCTGTTGTCACTGTGTATATGCATATTTATCCACTTCAGAAATCTCCTAATTTACTGAATTTCAATTATTCCATTAGTGGTAAAATATTTTAGGTATCAGTAAATGGCAAGTGTGCTTTTTTAATTGCTTCATAGGCGGGGCTTATCCCAAGATGAAAGAAATCTCATTTTTAATTTTTATAACTTTATCAGTCAGTGGGTCACATAATTTCTTGTATAGATCTTTGTTTACCCAATCAAAACAGTTTAAAAGCCAATGAAGAGACTGAGGTCCCTATCTTCGGCTCAGTGTGGGCTTATTATGACTATTTTGGCATGTCTACTTATGACTTTAAATTTGATCCTGTGTCTTGAATTTGATTATCATTATTTTTTTAACAGGGATTTTCTTACCAGCCCTAAGAATAAGAGTTCTTAATTTTGTTTTGTATATATACATTTCACATTCACAAGGTTGGGTAAGAGTGTTATCACCCACCCCAAGTTCATTTTAAAACAAGGAGAGAGACCACCTGACCACCCAACAGTAGGTAGGGGAACATGGCTAAGTCATCAGGTACTTTGTCTCTCCATTGTAAAACCAGCACTGTGCCCAGCTTTGTTCTGAGCCAGTGTGTGAAATGTATGCACTGTACTTGTGACCCAATGGGAACCATTCCATAAATGGAGGTTTTCCCACGGGGCCTCGTGACAATGAGCTGTGGAACAGTCCAGCAGGAACCTGCTGCCCGGAGGAGAGCATTCAAATAGCCATGGGGACAGGTGGGCCTGGCAGAGGGGTGGGTCGGAGAAAGAAGGAGCTGTCCATTAAACTTGGCAAGCAGACTTTTTTTTTTTTTTTTTAAAACAGGGTCTCACTCTGCAGTCCAGGCTGGTCCTGATATGGAGGTCAGGCTAGCTTTAGGCTGACCACAGTCCTCCTGTCTCAGCCTCCCAAGTGCTGAAATTACAGGTGTGCCACCATGCCCAGTTTATGTGGTGCTGGGGAATAGAACTCGGGTAATTTGTGTTTGGCTTAGTGCTTGCTAGGCAAACGCTTTAACCACTGAACCACTCTTCCAGCCCAGGAAGCAGGGTTTTTTTTTCTCCTCCCAATATCTTAATAGTGAAATGATATAAACTCTACCCTTAGTGAATTTGTTGAACTATGAAGAGTTTGTTGCTTGAAATAACATCAGATACAAATTGTCTTTTCAGTAGTAGACATACTTCCTTCCAGGAGGGCTAATTTATAACAGATTCTGAGCCTTCTTACTACTTTGTGGTTGTGGGCTATTAGAAATTTATTTTGGTTGTAGCTCCTTTATTTAGTGGGTGGGTCTGAGGTTGAAATGCTGTGACTAGATCTTTGGGCTTTTCATCTTTTTTTGTGATACGCAGGGCTAGAGCAGCAAAGGACATCAGGGTGGCCACAGCACTTGGCTGTCTTCCCTCTGCTGTGTCTTGACTGTTAGCTCCTCACACATCTTTCTCAGCATGTTGCTTCCAGGCCCTGTACTTGTGAGTGGGACTGAGTGGTTAAGGTGAGAACATCGCCCATTGCGAGCTCAGCATCTAATAAAGGTAGAATGTAGGTTAGAGGACCTAATTTAGACAGCAGTACCCTTGGGGAGCATAATAAGTGCACTATCAATTATTCTAATGAGCTCCTTAGCCGTGGTACAGAAGGTTTGCTAAAGCTCTCAGGTGTCTTCTAAGAAGACAAAAGATGTTGGCCTTTTGCTTAATGCTAATGAACATTTTTAAAATTGGTTAGGTTAAAATGGGTATGAAGTATTATATTTTTCAGGATGGATTGTTTTTCTGTCAAAAAATATAGAACTGTGCACTGAAATAACTTTGAAGAGTGGCTGTATATGTTTAACTAGCTGTACCAGCTTATGTTTTTATACATCATCTGAAATATCCAAGCAATTTAAAAGTCTGCAGATTAGTTCTTAGCCAAAACCACAGATATGCCCTGAGATAATAGTGGGACCTCCCAAAAGAGATCATTTTATCTGTGCTGACTGCTTTGTGGTGGTCTCACTGGTTCCCACACTTGTCCTGCCCCAGGAGACTTGTCACGGTTATCACCAGCAAGCATAAAGGACCTAGAAACTCCCTGTTACTGGACTGGAGTTGCTCTTGCTTCCATGCAGTAATAGGGCAAAGAACCATACTTTGTCATCCAGCTCCTGAAGCCTCTGTGTACTTGTTCATTCAGTTAAGAAAAGCATTTAAACCACTCTGTACTGAATCCACCTATGAGTGAAACAGATGAGGTCTTTGCCCTGTGACACCTGAGGTCCATTGTGTCATGTACATAGTAGGTGAGTCAGTACAAGAATGTCACTAAAATTCTAAATCACAGGAGTCTTCTAAAGGACAATAATAAACAGAAGGTGCTCATGTGGAGTGAAAAACAAGGAAGAGCCTGCTGATGGCATCATCTAAGAGGAGTCTGAGATTTGGCCTGTTGATAGACATTTGCAGATATAATGGACCCTGTAAAGGATGATCAGGGTGTCCAGGGCAGGTGATCCGGTGAACCAGCATAGAATAATAAGGACTACAGTTATGGAGGAGGCCTGGGCCAGATCATAAAGCACCTAGTAAGCAGCCATTAGCCATAATGACCTATAAGGACTAAATCCTAAGTCATTCAACTTGGAGTCACTATGTAAAGCAGTGGTTCCTAACCTTTTTGGCACCATGGACCAGGTTCCTAGAACCCAAGTTTTCCTTGGAGAGGGTTAGGGGAATGAGGAGTGTGCTGGGTCACAGCCTTAACTCCAACTCAGATAATCAGGCATGCAACTTAGATCCCTCACTTATATGGTTGACAGCAGGGTTTGTGCTTCTATAAGAATCTAATACCAACACTGATGGAACATGTCTTAGTTACTTTTTCATCACTGTGACTCAATTCCTGGCCCAAGGTCCTTTCCCTTGACTGAGCAGTGATACTCGCCTGGTTGATGATCTTTGCCACTTTTCTGCAGGTCCTGTGCTCATCTATTTAAGGCCCAATTTTCCCTCTGCTTTCCTAAGATAAGCTGTAGAGGGATCTCTTCTCGAAATCTCGGTCTTCCATCCAGATCCATGTGGAGTCACCAAAGGAATGATCCAGCCATGATTAACTGTTAAAATATCCCTGTATTCATTTAGAATTTCAGAATCTGAAATAACAACTGTAGAGGTCATGTGGTGTGGGGAAGGAAGGAAGACGGGATTTGGGGTCAGACTGATCTCAGTCCTGCCCATTAGTGGACGTGATTGGAAGAAGCTGCTTTGCCTTTCTAGCTTCACTGTCATCTTTATCCCGAATGAGTCACTTACTTCACAGGGTTGCTCTGAGGAATCCTGGGTTACCTGACAAGGGGCCTCTCAGAAGCAACAAGGAAGTAGTAGTTCTGTTCTCATTCTGTTTGAGAGTTAGTTCATCTGACTCTGTCCAGTTGAAG
This sequence comes from Ctenodactylus gundi, assembly GCA_004027205.1. Classification (NCBI taxonomy): domain Eukaryota; kingdom Metazoa; phylum Chordata; class Mammalia; order Rodentia; family Ctenodactylidae; genus Ctenodactylus; species Ctenodactylus gundi. The sequence continues at coordinate 41,824 of PVKB01004197.1, read as the reverse complement.
GCATCCTGTATAAAATAGTCTGCTGGTCAGAGAATGTAGAGCCAGCCTACAGTTTCCCCAAATAAAAAGAGACCGATCCTTGCTTGGCAGGAAGTAGATGTAGAAACTCTACACGGAAGATGACTGAGCTAGTACGGCCCTCCGTACCACCCACGAGAGTCACCCGTGTGCCTCTGCTGTCTCTGTGCAGGAGCTACTTTCTCCCATTACTCTTTCAAATGCTACTACAGAGTGATTTTAAAACAACAAAATAACACTCAGGAAGGAACAGGCAGCTAAATAAATGGTCCTGACCAAATACTTTACATGTTGTCAGCCTGGATGTGACTCTAGGAACACCTTTTGTTTGTTTTTTCTTTCCTTTTCTGTATCCTCTATTACTGACCAAAAGAATTGTCGTGTATGTGTGCAGCCCTGCAAAAAGTGAATTCCCTAGTCTTTCTCAAGATCGTTCTTGGAACTCCAGCTCCTAGGCCGCTGATGTACCTTTCTCACATTGTGAATTCTTACTGTTTTGCCAAACATCACTTTCTGTGACACTTGGCAACAAGCATGTCTGCTGGCTCAGCGAAGCACCCGCCCCCCCCGCACCCCCCCCCCCCCCCCAGCTCAAGCACACTTCTTTCCTGTGGCAGTGTGGCCATGGGTACAAGCCACAGCAGGACGATGCAGGTAGAAGACAAAGCAGGAAGCCTCATATTTCTGTAGATGAATAACCAGGTGCTGTGAGCCTGGTCCCCTGGAATTAAGTAAAGCTTTACGTTGCCTCTGTAAAGTACATCAGTGGTGCAAGTGCGTGGTGAATGCTAATGGTGGATATGGGTTTTCTCCCCTCTCCCACTACCCCACCCAGTAGGTGAGTTCTATGTACAAAAAGAGTTTTTTTCCCAAATTTATGTGTGTAGGTTTGCTTCTTGTTAGAATAATGCCAAATCATTAATTGATAAAATACAAGATCAAACAGCAGACTGTTTTTTAACAATTAAATGGAATGCTTAAAATGAAGAAAGTTTATTAAATCAGATGACCAAAAATTAGAGACTTTTTAAAATCTCAGATTTTTAAAAAAAATAGCCATGTCTTTATATCACAAGATTGGGTAGGAAATATCAAACCATTAAATTTAAGATTTATTTGTAGGGAGGTTTATGTTTTCCTGGTTAACAGGCCTTTTATGCTAATCTGCTAAATGGCACTCCCGACTTAAGAGTATTAGTTCTGTATCTATAGACAGGATCAGCTATGTAATTTTATGGTCCCCATGACAGATTAAAATGTAGATTCCTTTACTCAAAAGTTAGGATTTTGAGATAGTGACTGCACATCATGAAAGTATGTGTTCTGTACCTCAAAAAAATGAATTTTCTTATCTTCTTCAAGATCATTCTTGGAGCTCCAGCTCCTAGGCCAGTGATCTACCTTTCTCACGAAAGATGATGAGTTCTTACTGTTTTGCCAAACATCACTTTCTCTGACACTTGGCATCAAGAATGTCTGCTGGCTCTGCAAGGCATCCACTCTTCTATGCCTCGGCAACCCCATGTATGTGCCCCCAGTCTGGTCCGTGAGGTTATCCCGGCTGAGACAAAGAGCTGGGGAGGAAAGGATTGTAAGGATGTTACGTATCTCTGACACTTTCCAAGTTCAGAGAGCTTCCTCTTGTAAGAAGCATCTACTTACTTGTGAGCTATTGCTTAGAAGGTGTTTACCCTCACCTCAAGCCTAGCTTGTTTTCTTTACTCGCTGCCCTCTGAAATAATGCAGAACCTATCTTTGAAAACTACGAAAACCCTCCTGTATCTCTTTTTCTTAATGGGTTTTCTTGAGAGTCAATAGTTTCTAAAACCTTCATTTCATTTCTGGGTACGCTTCTGTCTTTTGGTGTCTTCTGATGGGCAGCATCTGTAATTACCATATACAAACACCACATCCCTGAGGTCAATGGAGCCACACATTGTGGAAATTCATCATGAGAATTCTATATTAAAATTTCAGTTCTACAATAAACTTTTGATCTAGATAAAAAAGAGACCCTTGTCTCATTCTGAACTTACAAAGAAAATCATTTTGTGAACTTTTTAGTGCTTTCATGATGATATATTTCAAATGTATAGAAGAGTATGTAAAATAATGTAGACTCAGACACCAGCCACTGAGATCGAGTTAGCTGTTGCTTCACCGTTCTCTCTCTGTCTTCCCCAGTCTCTTTTAAAATCTGTCTCCAGCTGACTGCTACTCACCTGATTTACTCTTATTCTAAATATATGCAGTCAATTTTTGTGGCCTGAAGGCTTTAAATTTGTTTGGGTCCCTATTGAGTCTGTAGTCTTACTAAACTTTTCTCTAAAAATATCTAAAACCATCTCTGATTCTGGCATCATTTTTTAGTTTTTAAAAATTCTGCGAAATGAACATTGAAGGCATTATACTAAGTAAAAAAAAAAAAAACAGACCCAAAGGTCACACATTGTATGATCTATTTATATGAAATATACACAGTAGGAGAATCCAGAGATAGAAAGCAGATTTGTGGTTGAACTGGGGAGGCTGGAATTGGGAGCGACTGCTTCGCCAGTAAAGGGTTTCCTTTGGGGATGCTAAAAATGTTGCAAAACTAGGTAGAAGTGGTAAGTTCACAACATGTTAAATTCTACTGAGTTGTTTACTTTAAAAGAATTGTATGCAAACTTCATCTCCATTTAAAAACTGCTATGATACGGCATTTAAATACTTGGGACTTAGGGTTGAATGTTTACACACCGAATCGGTAGTATTACACTTTAGTAGTAATTGCATTTTGAATATTGTTTACTGCATAACTTGTCTGAAGACAGTTATAAATGTTGTGATAACCCTTATAGATAAATTGCTTATTGCTTGATGCAAGACTGTATTTTTAAAATGACAAACAAAAATGGTTGGGTCACTCTCAGCAAGTTTTTGTGTAAGTAGATTCCAAAGAAAGTCTTTTAAAGCAAGTTTACACATCAGCTCCACTTGTATTTAAGTGTATTAAAATAAATTGTATCATTCCTAGCATAGTGTTTTATAAAACTTAATGAAGAAGGCATGATGAAGGGAATCTTTCCTCCCAGTTTCCTGTTTTCATGTGGACACAGTGTCTACTAGAAACTCACTTTGTGTGAAACTTGATACTTAACATTTTGAAGAATGTATTATTCCATAGGTGAAATTGAGTTCTCAGTTGTAGTGCTTTAATCTACAGGGAACAGGAAACTTTATTCAAAACGGTTTTTAAAATGACATTAGCACACATAACTGAAAATCCAGAGGAAAGAAATATTTCTGACAATTTTCTGGTTGTTTGACATCCCAGGGCATCAGTCAGGAGCCCAGGTCATTCCCTTCCGAAGCCTCACTCTTCAAAGTCTTGACTCTGCCCAAGGCTTAGGAAGCTGCCAGTGGTAGACAGGCGCTGTGTTCTCATTCAGACTGGGTCTTTGCGGTCCTTATGAGGAACGTAATGTTTCTGTCTGAAGCCCCAACAAGGCTCTCCTCCCTTTGGTCCATTCATGCCTGAGTAGGCCAGTAGTGGGGCAGGACTGATATCTCCATGACTAGGTAGTGGAGCATCAGCTGCAGTATCTACTTCAGGCACTGTAATCCTCACATTAAATAGTCTTAGCTCTTTTTAAATGTCTTGCATGAAACACTCATTCTAGGTATAAATGATTCTTCAGAAAATTTATTGCATTGCTTTTAGGTCATGCCATAGTAGTGCAACATATCTTTCAAATGTGCTCTTGAGATGTGTTATTTGCAGCCCATTTTCAAAAGCAAGGAACATTAAAGAGGAGGAAAACCAACATGTGCCTTCAGTGGTGCACATATTTCATTGGTGAGTGTCACACACTTGACGGGAGAGCAAACTCTAGTTTGTTTATGATTTTCTCCTTTGGATTTTGTATGCTATATGTGTTTGTTTTTAATAAGCAAGCCCTCCTGAAGTCGGTAGAGAGTTGGTACTGTGTTGCTGATTGTGTTGTTTTGTTCTGTTCTCTTAAGTCTATTTGGTATGCAAACTTCAACCTTAATTATATATTATAGGCTTTTCTCTGACTTTAAACCATGACTCCTTTTGTTTGAATATGTTAAAAAATAAATCTCAAACTGTGAAAAACTGATTTTTCAAATTACTGAAGCCCACACTTTCTATCTCAAGTCTTGTTTAATCACAGTGCTTGAGGAAATGAACCTAGGCAGTCTTAATTGAATGCGTCTGTGCCTGCGGAATTCTTTTCCTCTGTTGGCATACCAAAATTGAAATTTGTTGAGCTTTAAGTTTTTCCCGCAAAGCCTCTGAACTACATTTTAGTCAATAATCTCTCCCACATCCTTTTTCTGCTCTGATTCCAGTTGCCAACAGTTTCTTTTCTTTTTTTTTTTTTTTTTTTTTTTTTTTTTTTTTTTTTTTTTTTTTTTTTTTTTTTTTTTTTTTTTTTGGGGGGGGGGGGGGCTGTAGTGCAGAGGTTGCAACCTACCGGCCCAAAGCCTCCAGTCTTGCCTACGAATGTATTTTTTTTGGTTGGCCTAGACAAATAAGATTTTAGAAATTTGTTGCCAGTTTTTAAAAAGTAGGACAGTTGACGTAAGACTCTGTTGCTGGCCTGTCTGAGAAAACTCAGAATATCTGAAAATAGTTGGGCATAAAATCCTAAATGAGAAAAGTTTTTTTTTTTCCTCTTCTCCACTGCTGTACATTTGTCTCCCAGACCTCTGGGATTCCCAAGTCTCTGAGCCCCGTAGAGTCCATTAGTGCTGACTAGTGCCAGCCTGTTCTGTTCTTACATACACAGCATGTCATCTCCACAGACCTATATAAAGGCAATTTAAGGGTTTTTTTTTTTTAAACCAAAAAACAAGTGTGATTGTGCCAGCTCATCAGGCTGCAGATGTAAGGCTTACAGCTTTTTAAAGATTCCTCTTTCCTAACTCATTGGAAATCACCAGTGTCTTTAGGAAAGATCTTGGACCAGAAGAATACAGTATGCATTTAACTGTTCAGTTTTAGAAAAGGTTTAATACCAAGCCATTAGTATATAAAGTCCCCACTGTTTCCCATAAGGGAGAGGTAAATGTGTGTGTGTGTGAGGGTGCATCTAAAAATGCACTCCGTGAGAATCCCTTCTGCCCATACTCAGGCTCTTGAGTGCATTCTCTCCTCATTTATTAAGATTGTATTGATATCACTCATTAGTACTAAACTGAATCCGTATCTCTCCACCTAAAATGTGAAATTGCAGCATTCACTTGTGTACCATATTCATATAACTATATAATAAAACGGCAGCAACATGATACTATGTTCTTGCACAAAGATGATTACAGCATGATCCTGACATCCTGTGGCTCTTGAATATTATCATCTGGCTGAACTCAAAGAGCCCTTCAATTTCTGTCCAACAGACTCATTTTACATCTCGGTCTCATGTCCCTTTACGTTTCTCCATCACTGTCCTAGTTACCATCAACTCACCATGCCAGAGTGCTTCATACATTGCAGTGGTAAAGACTGCTGCAAACCAGACATGTCTCTTACTGTATTTGACTCTTTTTAGCTTTTTTTTCTTGGTTTAATTTAAATATTTATCATGACAAGTCCTGTCTTAGGAAGTGTATACGTGTGTGTGTGTGTGTGTGTGTGTGTGTGTGTGTGTGTGTGTGTGTGTAGGCGGGGTGGGGGGAGAAAGAGAGAGAGAGAGACTTCTCAGCCTCTTTTGTTCTTCCAGGAAGCTAATATCTGATTGGACAGGGCACTGTTGTCACCCTCTCCTTTGGCATTCCTTAACATTCATACCTTATGGAAATATCTGTTAGGTTAGGAATTTTTTTCTGTTTTTAGTGTAGTATCTAATAACCATCCAGTTGGGGTTTAAACCTACTTCTAACTTGTTTTTAAGATTTCAGCCTATCGCTTCTTTTCATTTAACCTTGAATTGTATCTCACATTATGTTTCTTTTAATATCATCTAAAAGTTACAGTCTACCATCACTAGATCTAAGTGTATATATAAATACACACACACACACACACACACACACACGCACTTATATATATATGCTTGTATTCTCTTAATAGAGACTTGGTTGGCAGTGGCACCATTTGTATGTAATTGATTGGATTCTGCAGACTAACAAACATTAAGAAGGGTTATTAAGGCAGATGTTTGTTACTTTGCCTACCAAGTAATTTGAATTGTCCTTGAAAGCAAAGCTAATTTTCCATGGTCTTTCATCACTGCATCCGTTGTTTTTTGAGACAGGTTCTCACTCAGTAGTTTGGGTTGGTATTGGCCTTGAACTCACTATGTAACCCAGCTTGGGCCTGAATTTATGGTGATCCTCCTGTGTCAGTCTTGTGAGTGCTGGTATTGGAGCTGTGCATCTTCACACTGGCTTATGTGGTGCTGGAAAATTGATCTCAGGGCCTTATGCTTACTAGACAAATGCCCTAAACTGCAGTGCTATTCCTCCAGTCCCCAGTTCATTATCTCTTTAACCACTTTGGACTCCATTTGAGCACTGTGATGCAGTATAATGCCTAACAAAATGTAGCTTCTGGACAATGTTAGCCGTTCTGTGGCTTTTGTCAACAAAGCATTCACTTATTAGTGGATGGAGTCCCATGTACACAGGGACTTTTGTTTGTTTTCTTTGTTGACTAATATATCCTAGAGCACTAGGATAATGAAATACTTGTTCAATAAATGTTTGTTGAATGAGTGAAGGATCAAGTTGACTTAAAACACACTCTTGTGCCTATTATAAAGACATATGGAGTTCTTTTGCTATTGGATTTTGTCAGTTATAATCAAATTTCTGGCATGCATTAGCAGCAGAAAAATGGGGAGTCACATTTGCCCTGTTCATATTTATTGACAAAGCAGGATGGGCATTCCAGAAGTTTCTGTCTTCCTGAATTATGTCTCAGAAGCCAGAAGTTAGATGTGCAATCTTTTTTTTTATTATATTACCCAGGCAGGAATGAATTCATCATTTTTATCTCCCCATTCCTCATTAAAATCCTAATGCCAATATCTCTTGTAGCACAGTGCCAACTTTCAGCTTCTGCTAAGCTGAGGACTGGATGTGTGTTTGAACAGCACACTGTGAACCTATTGCAGGTTAACTCTTCGGAAATGGAAAATATATGTTTGACTGACCTCCAGCCAACCAGAAATAAGTCCTCCACATAGTCTTACCAAAATGTCATTTGGTTGTGAACAGGCTTCTCAGTTGTCCTGCCTGAGCCTGCGTATCAATTGCAACACACTGCAGACTGCTCAGCTTCTTTTGTTCTTCCAGGAAGCTAGTATCTGATTGGACAGGGCACTGTTGTCACCCTCTCCTTTGGCGTTAAGTTAGGAATTTTTTCTGTTTTTAGTGTATTGTCTAATAACCGTCCAGTTGGGGTTTAAACCTACTTCTAATATGCTAAGATTTCAGCCTATTGCTTCTTTTCATTTAACCTTGAATTGTATCTCAAATTATGTTTCTTTTAATATCATCTAGAAATTGTAGTCTACCATCACTAGATCTGAGACTTTTTTTATGCTTCTGCATAGACCATTTTGATTATGATTTTTCTACTCATTGTCCTCCTGTGTATTTATAACTGTGCTTGTAACAGGTGATGGGGGTGATTTCTTTTTATACACTAGAGTTTTATGCAATTAAAAAAATTCCCTGTACGTAATGTATATGGTGTAACTACTCTTACCTGGACTAAGTGACTCTTCTATTTAACTCTTCTAAATGAAACACCTCCATTTCTGCATATGTATATGAGGCTGAATGCTTACAGAGCTAAGTTAATTTTAAATTTATCAAGTAATTATTCTGCTCTCAGATCTACTGTTCAGCTCTCCCCTCAGCTCCATCACTTCATGCACTGTGGCCGTCATGGCATCCATTCTCAGATGTTAAATTGATCACTTCTTTTCCCACATTGCTTGTATGTTTAACATCCCGATTTTGTATTTCTTAAGTTCTTGTATAAAAGCCAGATGAAGCTGGGTATGGTGGCACGTGCCTGTGCCTGTAATCCCAGCTACTCGAAAGGCAGAGGCAGGAGGATCATATGTTCAAGGGTAGCCTGGGCAACTTAGCAAGAACCTATCTCAAAATAAAAATTTTGATAAAAGCCTGGGACTGGGATATAGCTATGTATTCCCTAGCTGTAGGCTTAAGTAACACACACACACACACACACACACACACACACACACACACACACACACACACGCACGCATAAATGCTCACATAAATGCTCACATGTACACATACAAAAGAAAAGAAAACTTAATGAAATCTCTGAACACGAACAGCTGGTTCTTCGGGGGAAATTAATAGGAATATATTGGGTACTAGATAGAGTACTGTCTAAGAATAGTTACTGTTAGTGAATGCACAGATTACCTGAATGATCACCTCACTGGATGCTTTTAGGAAGCAGTAGACTTTTAGAAATCTTAAGTATTCAGTGCTTAATTCCGTGTTTTGGGGAAATGACCAGATTACACTTACTAAAGTATATTAGCATTGAGGAAGTAAATGAACAATAAGAGACACATTCTTGGAGTACTTCTCATCCTGGTTGCGTGGGGTCTGAGCACTCTGGATGTCTCAAGTGCTTCTGTTAGTTAAAGCCACGAGTCATCGGTTGCTCCTTGTCCCTTACTGTGAATGCCTTTCTCATACATTACCTACAAGCAATCAGCAAAGCAATCCATCTTCTCATCTTGCATTTGCAGTGTGTCTTCTAGAGTACCTTCAAGTACTGCCATAATTTAAGGTAGTTTTAGGCATGCTCATTGTCTTAGTTACTTTTTCGTTGCTGTAACTCAATATCCAATATGTATAAATTTAGGGGAGGAAAGGTTTATTTTAGCTCACAGTTTCAGAAGGTCATGGTTCACTCAAGGGCGGCTGTCAGCAATGGAAGTACATGGCAGAGGCAGAGGCAGAGGCAGAGGTAAAGGCAGCTTCTCATGACATCACAGATAGGAAGCCAAGTCCCATTAAGTCCAGTCTTTCCCCAGAGGAAGAAGCTGTAACAGTCTTTCTTCTTTCTTTCTTTTATACAGGTTGAGTTCCCAGCTGGGCCTCCCACATCTGGGTGGCTGTTCTTCCCTCATGCACTGGCCTGCAAATCACTGTCATTCTAATCCAGGCAGGGTTCCTGATTGCCTCAAATTGACATAATCTCTCCAACAGTCACACTCGTGATAATCTCGGGAATTTTACATGTAGTGTTCTAAAATTGGTGCTTAAATACACTAAATCACTTCCATTACCATCTTCTAATTCAGCAACACTTACGTTAAGAAAATCTTAACCTAAGGAATAAAATAAATTTTCCCAGTAGAGCAGGATAAACTTACTTTCTTCTTAAAAATAGGGAGAAAAGGCATAGATACAACAACAAAATAATCCTCAAGGCAGCATTACTTTCTAATCAGCTGTCAAATTCTGAGTATTGAAATGTTTGAAACTTTTGGCTGAAAGGCACTAAAATCAAAACAATAATAGTATTTTATATTGGCAAACATTAGGTTTAGTTCATTCTAACATGGTCATGATGGAGAATGTGGAAGCCTTTTCCCGTCTCTTGATTCACTGTTTGGTTTTTCAAAGAAGTCTACATTATTTGCCTTCGAACTGCTTTTCAGGGTGAAGTTGGCTGCAGATGTGGAGAAAGTAACACTGTACCTGCTCTTTAATAAACAGTGGAGGATCCCACAAATAGGCACCACCAGTTGTGTCTCCCATGTCCTGGATCTTATTTAAGGCCCCTACCATAAAACAGTAATGATGTGTTTAAAGAAAGTAGATACCTGCCTGCAAGCAGCGTGCAGTTGTAGTGTTTATACAGATGCTGGAGTGTTAACCTGAGTGGTGCACTGAGATCTTCTGCCCCTCTGTAAGTATAAGACTTTAGACAAATTGATTTATCTCTCTATGCCTCAGTTTCCTCTGTAAAATGGGACAATTACTGGTTTCAACCTCAGAGGAAAGCTTTAAGTATTTACTATCAGTAAGTATGTTATCATCAATCATGAATTTTTATTTATGCTGAACTATCCTAGTTGGAGGAACTGTCACCACAGGACTTGCTCAGTGTGCACATTAGCAGTCAGTGAAATGAAATTCTATTTAAAGGGAACACGGAAAGGTGTTTTGCTTGGGGGTTACTTGGAGGTTTCTGTATTCTTGGGTATCTCAGTGTGGTACTGTCTGTGAGAATAGTGTAGACTGGTCTTCGGAGATACATCAGGCTTTCAGCTGTCTGGGTTACCTTGGCCATCTCATCCCTGGGATCTGTTCAGAATCTCAGCGATCATTTTCTGATGACCTGTTGCACAGCCGTGAACAGAACATGTCAAAGAAATATGTTGCCTCGGGACTGACATGTGGTTATTTTCCTCCTACTCTCATTTATTCTTCTACAGTTCACTTTTCTAGCCATATTCTGCTGTTTTAGAAGTTGTTACAAAAAAGAGTGATGTCATCGCAAGGGTTTAAAAGGGCTGAAGAGTACGTATATCCTGATTTGTCTCACAGTTGGCTCATCTAAGTCTGTTAATTCTCTTCTTAATGTCTTAAAAGTTTAGGATTATGATAAACTTAAGAAAGCACCAGGAAGGTTGGTAGTAGAACTTTAGTGGGCTAGCAACTACATTCTCCTCACTCGTGCCCCATCGTTTGAACCATGAGTTGACATACGTTGCAGCCCACAGCCTTTCAGCTGATTTTCTTTTCCCCAGTGCAGTGGAAAAACCTGATCTGCCCAGAGTTAATGAGATCTTGCTGCCTTCAATAGCACTGGAACAAGCAGTGCAGGCCGTCCTCTCCGTGGCTGTGCCCACAGCCCCCAGCCTCATTTGCCCTTCCTACTGCTGCCACACGTTCCTTGGTGCGTTATTGATGATCATCCCGGAGTTGGCATCTCACGTCCGGCTCTTCTTCCGTGTTGTGATTTCCTGTGACTCCCCTTCCACCCTGCCTCCCGCAGGAGGCGGGAGCCGCTGTCCACATCCTCCTAACAGTGCTTCCTCTGGGCCCTAGTCAGCAGCCTTATGTACATGGAAGACAACTACCTGCACCTCGTGAGGGCCTCACAGTGTTGCTTTCTTGTCTGTTCTCACATCAGAAATGTCTTTTTATTCCTTGAATCTACATGATGTCTATTCTCTTCATTTTTTTATCTGTTACTTTTTATAAAATCTAGATCCATTTTTTGAATTAAGGTATCTAAAACAAAGACAGCAAATTGTTATCTTCTCTCTTTGTCAATTAGGGAAGGAATGGAATTCTGAAATTCAAGTAATTTTATTATGTCTCGTGTGTATTTGAGGAACTTGTGATATCTGGTCCCCATATCAATACATAACATTTATGAATGTTTGATCATCTCCTGTAGAGGCTTTAGTATCATTGCAAGATCTAAAGCAGAATTCACAATAAGTATTCCCTGGACTCGTGGTGATTTTTTTTTTAAGTTTAAGAATGATTCAGAGACCCCAGATATATTTGTGAATTTCTGATCATGAAACTAACAGAAGTGCTTTTTGATAATTACAGCTGTGGTTGGCATTAAAGCATTCCTAAAGCATAAATATAAGATTGTCTCTGGTTTCCCACCTCAAGCAAGATTGAAGTTCTATAAAACAGTTTGTTGTGCAGACAGGTAGTGCTAGCATATGTGTTTAACAGGTAAATTTCAGTCTAGAGAAATATTAATGAGACGAAGCCTAGACAATTTATGACTGTTAACACTGTAATATAAGTATGTGGCATACTCAGTATTTCCTTTCCTTTTTAAATATTGTGCCTTATTTAATAAGATAGCTATGTATTTCCTCTACAACAATGAATTGGGGGTTCTAAGAATTTTAAAAATCAGATTGTTTTGAAGTTGCTGAAATTTAGGATGTTTGTTTCCTAAAAATACTTTCTCATGCTTTTTTAGTAGCGGCTGAATGAGTATTTTGATTTCTTAAAGTATGCATTAATATTTATTATTAATGCTGGCAGTAATGCAAATATGAAGTCTTGAGGCTACATCTTACTATTTAAATAACTACTTTCCCACTAACTTAGTGTATATCCCCCAAGAGTTCAGGAAGGCTAGCAGTTTCTTTGAGATGCACTGCCAGGTAATAAGGATGTAATAGATATACTGTGGGAGTAGGTAAAAAAGGAAGATTGGACTTCTTCTACAATTTGAAATGTAGGATAAATGGCATCCTCGTAAATGATGTGCAGACAGATCTGCCTGAGGACAAAAGTCTGGAGTCGGGGATCCTGAGGTGACCCTTCTCCCAGGAGGACATATTACAGCTGATTTTCCCCACTGCATTTATTCATGTGATATTACAAGAAACGAACAGATATATGAACACACACACACCACCACCCCCACAACCACCTCCCCACCCCCCACTGACCGACCGACTGACCAGCCGGCCTACTGACTGACTGACCAGCTCAGACGTTCTTTCCCTGCAACAAGGCTTTCCTTTGGTGTTGTTTTCTCCTCCCTGCCCCACTGTGGCGGATGACGCCCAGGGCCTCTCCTGTGCCAGCCGTGCTCCCCCACTGAGCCCCTGCACCCAGCTCATGCCTTTGTCTTCTCTGTTACCTCAGTGGTAAGAAAACAGTATCAGGAAAGAAAACCGAATTCCCTGATAGAGGTTTCTTACCTGTTCAATTAAGGCAACTAATATGAGCAAGACGCAGTGTTTTCTCAATTAATGAATCATCTGGAAAGAGAAGCTCCCCTCCATGTCATTAGTTGCATTACACCCTGTTCCTTATAGACACAGGTCTTAAAATATGTATGAGGCAAGTTGTGTGCATGAGAGTCTCTTGCTAGGAACCACAGTGCCCACTTTAATTTGCCTATTTTTTTTACCTTCTATGTGAGAATGTCATTTTACATAAGAAGTAATTATAAGAACTGGCTGTAGATCTGTAGAGGTTATTGTTTCAAATGATAGTTTAAGAGTTACGGGACATATTAAATGATATGCTCAACTCCAGTGTGTAAATAACATGGCTGTTAAAATGCTTTTTATGAAGCCAAACAAAAATTTTAGATTTTTAAGTTTCATTGGACACATTATTCTACAAAGTTATGAAGTGCAGAGTGATACTTTGGGATGGTGTGTACACTGAGGAGTACATCAAACGGGGCTGATGAAGAACCCTGCGATAGGCTTTTCACCATGTGTCGTTAACATTGTTATTGACTGGTAGCATACTTAAATCCCATAGCCCAGAAGTTAAAGGCTCCACGCTTCCCGGTGGATAAAGTCTAGGTGATTGGCCCAAGCCGGCATTGCCATGTGACTCTGTGGTCCCCCAGCTCTAGCCTGGCTCCACCTTGGTGGACCACAGTGATGCAGCTCTTGGAGGTCTTCTGCCCTTCCTCAAGCACACCTTTCAACTGTTCTTTTCTCTACATGAGATATTTCTTTCAAGACCTAGGAGTGCCCTGGAGTGTCACCTAGAACCCCCTCCCTGGCTTCTCTGCCTCCAAGCTGATCCTGCTTCTTGTTCCTACTTCTACATCAACACTCATAGGAATGTGCCTCTAATCATTTGTTTACAAATCTGCCACATTGTTTATATCTCCACACTTCTAACAGGAACACCAGCACATGATACACACTTTATAAGAATTTGTTTAGTAACTGAGTGATTGTAGCACATATATTGGAACACACACCTGCTTAAAAAAAACATATTAATAAAGCAGCAATGTGAGCTTCCTCATAGTCAGCCTTTCATTATTTTGTACCTCTATCCTCCAATCTTGCTGGCTCAAAGGGGGCAAAACTTAGTGTGGTCTCCAAGCTGCTTTCTCATGGTAAAATGATCAGTCTGAAGGGTCTTGACTAATACCCTACTACTACCCCCCAAAGTCTCCAGGAGGATGGAAACAGAAATTTGGGTCCGTAATGCTTTGAATTTTTACGTTAGGGTGGCAGCAGTCAAAGGAAGGCAAAGAACTTAGTTGAAAGTTCACATTGCATGTTAGAGGGGCCTGAGGTGTGTTGTGATTGTAAAAGGGATAATTTCCTGCGAGTGATTGCTGTATCCTCAGCTTCTGGTGTCAGGGGGACCTGTGCAGAAGGAGGGTAGTAAGGATACCTCAGGTTCATGGCATTGTGGCCAGAAGGCACATTAGATTGCCTGAACTCCTGACAAATTCAGCCATGTTGTAGGGACAAAAAAGGATCCTCCTCCTCCTTTGCCCGAAGGGAATCAGTTTCATTCCTGCTAGTTTCTAATTGTTTAAGGGTTCTGTATTATGTTAAAGGTTCTGTACTATGATAAGTATCTTTCTATCTCAAATATAATTGCACATGTTTAGAAGTGTTGTATATTATCCTTAATAAAATATGCTGCTAGTTTATTTTCATTTATTCCTAATTATTCTTAAACTTATCTGAGTTAGATGCAGTGCTGGTTATTGAATGTATAGCATAAGCGACCAAGATTTTGTCTCTGTACTCAATGCCTTCTTGATCTTTGCAGGTTTGAGAGGAGAGAGACTTTTAAAGTACCTAACAAAGTTGAGAAAGTTACTTTTTTTGAGACAGAGTCTCATTCTATAGTTCAGGCTGGTCCTGAACTCACTATATAGCCCAGGCTGTCCTAGAACTCATTGCATTCCTCCTTCAGCCTCCTGAGTGTTGGTATTACAGATATGTGCCACCATACCTGCCTGTGTGATACTGGGGGATCAAATCCAGGGCCTTGTGCTTTCTAGGCAAGCACTTGAACCGCTGAGCTATATGCTCAGCCCTGGGAAATTACTTCTATAGGATGGGGTAAAGTAACATAAAGGGAAACCTGGAGTTCTGAAGCTACAACCTTGTTTTTCTAGTATTGGGGTTCAAATCCAGGGCCTCAGGCACTCTACCATTGATATATGTAGAAGCCCTGAAATTAGAAGCTTTTGCAACTTCTCTCCTATCAGCTATGCTAATCTTCATCTCCGTGGGGGAAAAACAGCGGCTACTAAAAAAAATCTTCAGCTTAGATTTTTCCTTTGTTAGTTCATCTCATGCCTCCTGGGTCCAGGTGTGATGGATAGTTCTGACTGGGAAGCTAGAGGTGGCAGGTGAGTCTGTCCTCGAGTGCCCTCGATCTTGTTCCCTCTTAAGTAAGGTGTTCATCAACTTATCTGAACTAGGGCTTTCAAGGGCACAGGTTTTTATGTTTTACATCAAAAGTGTCTCCCCAGAATCTCATGTGTAAATGAGGTTTTGTATTGTGGGGAGTGGGAAGGTACTGTAATCAGTGCATTGATGATTCCACATGCTGTTGGGAGTTTGGGCCTGGTTGCAGGGCCAGGTCATTGGGAGATGTGAGCCAGAAAGGTGGCGCTCTCCCTCCCTGGGACGCTCTGACCCCTTTGCTGCCTGGCCATCATGAAATGAGCAGCTGTCTTTTGTCTGGCCGAGTCATGTTTACCTTGGAGCCCTGAGCCATGCAAGGACTGAGACTCGCAACTATTGCCACAGCAGACTTCTGTTCCTGCAATTTTCAGGCATTGGGTATTTTGTCCTAGCAAGGACACTGACCAAGACAAGGGTAAAAAGGCATCCATGGCAGAGTAAATTACAGACCTGCTTTCGGCGCTGCTCTTAGTCGTCTGTTGCGGGGACAGCCTTCTCGCAGTGACTGCGGCCTCTCAGAGATTATGACGCTTCTTGAGTTGTCTCCTGGCCTTTAAGGCCATCGGTGATGATTAGTACAGTGCCAGGATGAGAGGTAAGTACTTTGGGTTTCATGTATTTCTGGATAAACAAATTCAGAACTTAAATTTTTATTAGGCATGCATTTTTAAAAAAACATGAATAGTTTAAAAAGTTTTAAATGCAGAACAAAATATTATTCATCAACAAATCAGTATCTATAGACTTACATGACAAATACCAGGACCACATAGCAAAAATGTTCTTCTGCGCCCTCTGGAAAAACTGGTCAGGTTTACATTTGTGCACATAGCTTATGTTTATTAGCCACTCATTTTAGAATTCTACTAACTGGGGGTCTAGTAACTTTCTGTATTTCTCAGGCTGTACAGGAACTTCAGTGTAGCTGGCAAGTACCTCAACTTCCTGGCAGGGGCATCAGCACTAAGCATTTCTGCTGTCACTTACCTAACCAGAAAGTTAGCTGTATCTTTCTAGAACACCCTTTAATTTACCAGCAGGGTCTCTGTCCTATTTTCTAAAGATGAATGTAAGAAACTTTGCATCAGAAAGGGCTGTGGCAGGAAGAAGGTGATAGGTTATCAGTACATTCTTCAGATTTAATCTGGTCAAAGTGACACATTTGCTCAGTACAATTATGTCTCATACTTTATCAAATAAAATTGAAACTGGAAGTATAAAAGACTGGCAACTGCATCCCAGTTTATTTTTATATAATTAATAACTTGCTTTAAGGATTAAAAATACAGGACAGCTGTCAAATTGAATATGACCCTGAAATATTCTTTTTCATAAAATACTTGATTTTTGTATTCCACATGCTTCTTTTTTACATGACTATATTCTCTCTGCATCTATTTTACCACCACAGGCTGTCAGTACTTTTAAGAAAAGGTCCATTTAAATGTTTCACCTTTCTGTTAAAAATTCTGTGTAGCACACCCAGACAGTTTTCCTGTGCAGTGTGTGATCACCTGTTCATCAAAGATGAATGAAGGAGAGAGTAGTACCATTTTGGGAAAAATCTAAAGCTAGTTAAGGCATGATCCATGCACTGGTTTGTACCTCACTACCAGTTAACTTCATGATTAAGCACATTGTGTAATTCAGACTTCTTTCTCTCTTTATACCTAGATTTTCTTAATGAGGGAAGTAATGATTGACTTACATTCTGGTGCGTGCTCCACAGCTCATGTGAGCATGTAATAAGTATTTTGGCAACTGATTCCTTTGCAGTTTCTGTGGTCTGTAGCATAGGAAAGATGATTTCTTCAGTGTCTTATATATTAGAAGTAGTATTAGATTTCAAGTCTTTTATTCTTTTTAAGCTGTGGCCTACCCAAGAGTGAAGTCTTACCTAACTCTTGGCTTGATGTGCTGGTATTTAATAGGTGAATTATTCAGTCTTTCTCTACACTTTATATTTACTATTAAGTCTTTACTTTAAAGGTTTGAAATAGATCACAAATAAAGAAACAAATAGCCCAAGACACTGAAATAAAGTAGATGTACTTCTCTGGGACAGTACCAGACTGTGTAGAAAGTGGGTCTCTTTCCTCATTGGCATGGCCAGGCACATGTGTAAGATACACTTCTGTACTGGCCATAGCAATCAGACAAGAAAATGAAATAAAGGGAATCTGCATTGGAAAGGAGGAAGTCAAACTTCCCTTATTTGCAGATGATATGATTATCTACATGGAAGACCCTAAAAACTTCACTATGAAACTCCTAGAAATAATAAAAAAATTTAGCCAGGCCACAGGCTGCAAAATTAACACTAAAAAATCAATAGCTTTTCTCTGTATTAATAATGAACTTACTGAGCAAGAACTCAGAAAAACAATTCCATTCTCAATAACTCAGCAAAAAATTATATACCTAGGTGTATACCTAACCAACGAAGAGAAAGATATATATAAAGAAAACTACATTAAATTGAAGAAAGAAGTTATAGGAGACACTAGAAAGTGGAAAGGTATCCCCTGCCCTTGGATAGGCAAAATAAATATAGTCAAAATGACTATACTACCGAAACTGATATATAAATTCAGTGCAATTCCTATCAAAATACCTACAAGTTTCTTCAAAGAACTTGAAACAACAATCCTTAAATTCATATGGAACCAAAAGAGACCAAGAATAGCCAAGCGATTCTGAGCAAGAAGACCAAAGCAGGAGACATAACAGTTTCAGATATCAGACTATACTGTAAAGCCATAGTTGTAAAAACAATTTGGTATTGGCACAAAAATAGACAGACCATTGGAACAGAGTTGACAATGCATAGACAAATCCAAATATCCTCAATTGCTTAATCTTCGACAAACGCCAAATGCATACAATGGAAAAAGGACGGCCTGTTCAACAAATGGTGCTGGGAAAACTGGACATCCACATGCAGAAGAATGAATCTAGCCACACACCTGTCTCCATGCACCAAAATCAAATCAAAGTGGATCAAAGACCTAGACATTAAAAATGAAACACTAAACCTTCTAGAAGACAAATTAGGCAAATTTCTAAAAGACATTGGGGCAGGCAAAGACTTTCTTGACAAGACACCAAGAGCAAAAGAAATTACCCCCATTATCAACAATGCACAGTAAAGGAAACTGTTAACATTGTAAAAAGAGAACCAACAGACTGGGAAAAAATATTCACCAACATCTCAGATAAGAAGCTTATAACTAGAATATACAAGGAGCTGAAGAAAAGTAAGCCTACCAAAATAAAGGATCCTATAGAAAAGTGGGCAAATGAAATGGAGACAGTTCATTCATGAAGAAATGCAAAAGGCCAATAGATACGTGAAAAGATGTTCAACATCTCTAGCCACAAGAGAAATGCAAATCAAAACAACGCTAAGATACCATCTCACCCCAGTGAGAATAGCCTATATCAACAAGTCAAATAGTAATCAGTGCTGGCATGGGTGGCTTCCTGGGTGGCTGCCCGGAAAAAGGGACCCACCTGCACTGCTGGTGGGAATGTAAATTTGTACAACCCCTTTTGGAAAGCAGTGTGGAGAGCTCTCAAAAGATTAGAAATAAGTATCCCCTTTGATCCAGGGACACCCCTCCTGGGAATATATCCAAAAGAGGTCAAAACAACACACAAGAGAGATATTTGTATACCCATGTTCATAACAGCACAACTAACAATAGTTAAAATATGGAAGTCACCAAAATACCCATCAGCAGACCAGTGGATACATAAATTGTGATATTTATACACAATGGAATACTATGCATCAATAAAGTCCAACTTACAGGCAGATGGAAGAAACTTGAGAACATCATGCTTAGTGAAGTGAGTCAGAAGAATAAGGTGAAACATCGAATGGTCTTTCTGATATGAGAGTCCCAGAGCACACCTCCTGTGGAACTTAAAATGAAAAACAAAGTGAAACAGAGCGGTTGGATAGGGTAGGTGGGAGGGAGGGAAGGATAGGGGAAGGGACAAAAGGAGAGTGGGAAAGCCCTTGTCACCTTGACAAGATACATATGTACATAAAAGGTACAACTCCATTGTAAACCTTAAATTTTGCACGTATATGTATCAATAAAATGGGGGGAAAAGTAAGATACACTTCTGTTTGGTGGGAGGCCATTGCCACCTGCTGGACTCAAAGTGCTTCAGGTTTCTCTGGACTTCCTGCTTGAGTGGGATGGCTCTGCTTCAGTTGGCTACATTGACCCATAATTTAGATAACGTTCCTCGGATCAGCATGTTTACTGTCTTATTAGTTTAAGCTTTTCTACATCAAGTGGCCACTAGGCTAAATCTCAAGCTGTTTGTGTCTCATTAATATATGGCTGTGGAAGATAATCTGCCTAAGCATATCAAGGCAAAATGAGAGTGACAGTAAGAACAAGTTGACCCGTGAAGTTAAGCACTCTCTTCCTTTTCCTTTGGTGTAGCTCCTCTTCTTGGTTAGAACTTGTTCACAGTTTCTATGATTTGACAAGGTTGTAAAGGATAATGTGAAGATTTTTTCTTTGGTTTAATTTTTTAATCAAGTGTTTATATGCATTGAAGAAGACAGATGTCATTTTTGGTCTTATCCATGGACTATATTGGACAGGGATTGGCTGGTTGTTTTAATTTGTAGCAAATTTGAGGTTTGTGAATCTTCCCTCAAACGATTGTTGTAAAAATGTCGTTAGTGTTACCTCCATGCCTCATACACAGATAGTGTTGCTAGTGTATTCAAAATGTTCTTCTGGTTATAAAAGTTTTATCTTGGAACAAAATTCACAAGATGCACCAAAGCACAGTGTGTAAGAACCTAAGGTCTCAAGCAAGAGGACCTGGGCTCAGATCCTGCCTCTTGCTTAGAGCTATGGGACCTCCCAAAATGGCTAAGTTCAGCTTGCCTTGTTGAGCTTAAGGACATCTGTGCAATAGCGGATATTAACGGTGCCTGCCTGGTAGGGTTACTTGGGGGGAATTAATTGGGTTAATACACATGGAATACTTGGAACAGTGCTTGGTGTATTACAGGTGAATAATGAACACAGGTTAGGGGTCTCAGTATCTCAGCCATCTTCCATGCCTCCAGTCTTGACTCCTCACAGCCCTCCTTCACACCTTCATCAGTTAAGTGGAGAAACTAAAACAGAAATTAGAATATGGTGCTTCCTTAGGAAACACTACTTCAACTACTGGATAAAAATTCACATTTTTATTGTGCCTGGGCCTCAACCTACTCTGCAGCTTTGCTTTTCTTTTCTTTTTTTCTTTTCTTTTCTTTTTTTGCCACTTTCTACTCTAAATTTCCAAAGAAGACAACTCCTTTAACTCCATTCTCCAGGTTTCTACTCCTACCCTTCTTGCTGTGCACTGCCATCATCTGTAAGATAGGATTTCCCTCACTTGGTTCAAACATCAAGCGTAATTAAATAAGGTATTGCTGCAGATAGCTAAGACCGTCAAGGCTTTTCCTCGTACCTCCAGAAATCACAGTTAGATGGATTTCCTATGTCACATCTCTTCTGCCTTTTGTAAGATCATTTCTTTCTCTTTGTTTACTTCCACTCAAACTCAGAAACTTACACATAAAAATCTGTAGTGGAAGAGAGCTGAAGTCTCCGAGCTTAGAGGCAGGCGTGTCTCATCTGTGACCTGGCTTAGGTTGCAAATCTCTGTGTAGGGTGCTTTCCTACCATAGACTACTGTTGCTTGAGTTTAGTCTGATGCCTTTATAGATGCGCTTTATTCCTCTACCAGATGAGCCAGAGGAAGGTTAGCTAGGTATTTTTCTGCTGAAGAAACACCTGTGGCTTCTTAACAAAGGCAACAGAAGATACACCTGGGTTATGGATGGACTTAAAACCTCCATTGTCAGAAAGTAGCCCAAAAAAGACTCCACTAAATATGTACATGAAAAAAAATGTTCTGTTAGGGAAATGCAAATTAAAATTATAGTGAGATACTACTCTATGTTTATTAGAATGGCTGAGATTAAAGATTGACCATGGTAACTGTTAGTCAACGTATAAGAAATTGGAGCTCTCAACATTGGTAACGAGAGATTAAAATTGGTAGAGTCGCCCTGGAAAAAATATGAGTAGTTCGTTTAAGAGTTAAACACACATCTATCATGTGATCTGTCCATTCCTTTTCTGTGGACTTGTAGATAATGTTGACACCTGCTTTATTTGTAACAACAAAGCTCAGTTCAGATATCCAGCTGGAGGAAAATATGTCAACAAACTACAGCATCTCATATCAAAGCTCTGGCAACAGATCCAGCCAGAAGTTTCCTGAAGACAATGGAAAGAGAGAAAGGGATGTTAGGAGGAATTAATGAAGGGCACAAGGAAATTTCCAGGGTGATGAGTACATCGATTTTATGGATTTTGGTAATAGTTTCCTGAATGTGTACAGGTGTCAAAATTTATATTGTACATTTGAGTATGTGCACTTGATGATATGTCAGTTAAAATTGATGAGGCTGTTATAAAACAAGAAAACGAAAGTCCTCACCTTAGAACTGATTATGTTAGAATAAGGAAAGATATGTGCAAGTATTTGGGAAAGAAATTGTTAAGATTTTAATGGATGTGGCTCCAGGCCTAGGGGACTATCTAGCAAAAGCAGTACACTTTCTCCCTACAAATGTGCACATTGGCTGAGGCAGGGGAATTACGAGTTTCAATCCATCCAAAAAAAAAAATTGCCTATAAATTGAAGAAGAGTCAAAGACTAAAAACCCAGAGTAAAATACCTGTAGAATTCATGTTTTGCAAGGAGACAAACATTTTCAGCATTTATATCTCCCAGGCAGGAATCACCCTTGTTTTTCCAAGAAAATAAATGAATTTTTTCCCTCACTTCTTATGAATGTTGGGTGTTTGTGCAGACATGACTTTAAAGTCACCAAGTCATCAGACAGTAATTCTGTTTTTTAAAAAATTTTTACATTCTTCGTTTTCTCTCTAAAAAGGAATTAAGCTATAAACTTACTGGTATATTAATGCCATGTAGCTAAAATGAAACTACAGTTTTATTGATTGTACCATTTTATTGCTTCCAAAATGAGCAATAATAACAAAATGATTATTGGACACTTCCATTTGCACACTGGCAGCCAGCTCGTAAAACTCTACCTTAAACACATTATAGAAAATTTAGGATCAGAATACCAATTTCATGTTTATATTTTAAAGGACAGATTCAGTATAAGCCAGGTTCCCTGTGCCAAAGTGTCTCAGTGTCAGATTTTCACATACTGTCTCAAGATGATCCCAACAAACAGAAATTTACCTGAGCCCTAAGGAGGGTAGCAGGTGTGTGCCTGTGTTTCTTGTTTTCCCTAAAATACTTTCTCCTATGTATTATAATACAGATATGCAAGTCTGTTTAGCATTTGGGTCCCAAAAGCTACCTGTTTATGGTACCTGTACCATGCCTAGGATCTCTTCTTACTATTGCTTTTGCTTTTTCACACCATCCAGAAATTTACTTGACTAAAATGCAAAGAAAAATTACCCGTAATGTACTCCTTTTCCATTTTGTCACTGTTTTATCATTTCCATTTGCTTATAAATTTGATAATGTGAAACACCTTTGAAGGTGGTTATGTCATGTTCTTCCATGTGCAGCATCACTGGTTTTCCAAAAAAAAAAGAGCGCAGAGGCATAGAGATACATATGCAGGTAGGCTTTTGAGGAGTGCTTTAGAGATCAATATCTGTGATGGAATAAAGTACATAAAATTTGACAGATGGAGAATTAAATTATTTCAACCACAGCAGAGGTCTCTTTTGCGGCAAAAACTTCCATTTGGAGCAGAGAAATTCCTTAGAGTTGTCCAGCTTGAGGCAGCAGATCCGCTTTACTCTTATGACCTGCCATTAAATGCAAGGTTTTGGCAAGAGGGCATGACCGGGGCTGAGACAATTCTCTGTGGCTGGATAGAATTCCCAAAGGGGAACTAAGATGAGAATTGTCAGCCACCAATAACCCCATTAACTGTGGGCGCACTTGTCTCATTCATGAAGAAAAGATCTGAATAGCACCCCATAGTACTCACTACTGGCCCCTGTTTGCACTGCTGGGACCCACCTGGAATAGTCCTTTCAGCATTGGGTGTTGCCCTCCTGGATGAAAGTGGTAAATGGGAAGGTCAGTGGGATGAACTACATTCTTCCCTGCAGCTTATGGTTCTGAGGCTGTACTGATGCCCCTCATTTCATTCTCTTCTCTTCCTGGTTAAGTACTTTCATTTGGGCTCTGATCCTTCACTCGTCTCAGTGCTTCATGGAGAACAGGGTGACAAATTTGAGTGAAAAATGGTGAGTCTTTAAAATCATTGTTGTGTAGTGTATGATACTCAGTTGAGATGAGCCAAAAGTCACCTGTTTTAGGAAAACAAATGGGATTCTTGCTGAGGAGATGCATTTGTAGAAATTCTTCTAAAATATGAATAATTCTTCTACCACAGGGTCTTAACCTGGGGCTTGTAGAGTCCTCAGACATTGAGTGCTAAATTTGTATGCTTATTTATTGAAGGCCTAGAAGATGTACCATGGGGGGGGGGGGGCGTGCAGCAGCAAAGGCAGTGAAAAGTCATGGTTTTCCATATATGTAAATATACTTTTAAAAATATACCTCTTAAAAAGAACAAGGATTTTTGAGAGGTTGTCACAAAGTTTGAACCAAGTAGGGGAAATCATATCTTACAGATGATTGTAGTGCACAACGAGAAGGGTAGCAGTAGAATCCTGGAGGAGAATGGGATTAAGGGAGTTGTCTTCCTTGGAAATTTAGGATACAAAATGGCAAAAGTAAGGCTGCAGAGTAGGCTGAGGCCCAGGCACAATAAAAATGTGAATTTTTATCCAGTAGTGGTGTTTCCTAAGGAGGCACCATATTCTAATTTCTGTTTTAGTTTCTCCACTTAACTGATGAAGGTGTGAAGGAGGGCTGTGAGGAGTCAAGACTGGAGGCATGGAAGACGGCTGAGATACTGAGACCCCTAACCTGTGTTCATTATTCACCTGTAATACACCAAGCACTGTTCCAAGTATTCCATGTGTATTAACCCAATTAATTCCCCCCAAGTAACCCTACCAGGCAGGCACCGTTAATATCCGCTATTGCACAGATGTCCTTAAGCTCAACAAGGCAAGCTGAACTTAGCCATTTTGGGAGGTCCCATAGCTCTAAGCAAGAGGCAGGATCTGAGCCCAGGTCCTCTTGCTTGAGACTTTAGGTTCTTACACACTGTGCTTTGGTGCATCTTGTGAATTTTGTTCCAAACCGAAAGGTACCAGTCGTCTATAATCTTATATTAGTGTGTTAGCAGAACTCATAGGAAGCTCTCATCCCTCAACTCCCTTCTCTGTATGTGGAGCTTCGATCATCCCTTTGTTCGTTGTGTCATGCCGTGGTTCTGTGTCAATGCCACGTACACAGTAGACATTCAGGGTGTCTCTCCAAGGCAGTATTGTGATGGCATCACCTTGCCAGATACACCAAGACCATACTTTATCTTAGAGTTAGATAGCACCTCAGACTCAGTTCTCATTGGTTCTTTTCTCCCCATTGTTCTTATTGGGGTCTGGTCAGAATTAAACGAATAGAGCTCACCACCACCAGAATATCAGTATTGTGTGAGATAGCTGCAAAGTCAACTGGTATGTCAGGGAAAAATGTTCATCTTTTGAATAATTCTCAGAATACAATCACAGACTGTAAAATGTTACTAAATAACTTACTTCCCTGTCAAAGTATGGAGTGTTTTAGTAGTATAATGAATTTGTAGAGAAATCGGTGTCTGGAGAAGCCAGACATAGTTTGCTGACGAGATATAGACTGCTTTCTCGCCTCTGATACGTTACCCTGCGACGGTCTGACTTCCCTCTCTACTTAGATTCGGGGAGATGTTGAACATCAGCATTTTTTCTATGTGGATATTGATAATATTGTTACAGTTTCATAAAGAATCCTTTATGAAATACTGTATCATAGATCACTTGGTATTTCAAAAAAGTATATAGAACATTCCAGTCTTGACAGGTGTTCAGGTATTCAAGCCTAAAGTATAATACAAGAAGATAAAAATAGCAAGCGAGCCTGGGAGGCTGCGGTGCCTGAGGCCTCAGTGCATGTTGTTGGTGTTCTTGTTTTCCCAAGTGATGAGTGAGTTCAGTGGTTTGGGGAGGAAGATGGGGAAGCCGGAAGAGGATAGTAGAATCTGTACCAGAACCAGGGAAAGGAGGCCTTGGGAAAGCCAAAGGGGGTGGGAAATGGTGATAGCCCCTGAGCAGGCACGAGCCAGAAACGCCTTGGTTGCAGACACTAGAGTACCAAGTTCATTGTTTCCCATGAATAGGTAAAAAGCCCTATCACAGCCAACTCTACGCAGCCCTTCTGTCTCAGCTCACGTTCCAGGTAAGGAGTGTTTTCATTTTTGAAATCCAGGTGCACAGTCAGGAGAAGGAAGAAAACAGTGACACCCATCTTTTTAATGAGCATTGCTCCTGGAAGAGAAATTAGCATCACCCTGAATTTTGTGTGATGTCAGTTAAATGAAGTTGTTTTATAGCACTTTACAACAAATTAGAATCAGCTAAATTGAAAATAAGCCTAGCAGCTGGGATAAGTAATCAGGTAAGTGGCCAGTTTTTCTATTTTTGCTCTGAGCTGAAGACAGAATTTGAATTTCTAATATCCCAAAGGTGTAGGGCTCACTATCGAGGAGCCTAGATCCCAGGGTGATTGTTTAAGTTGCCAGGAGCTCAGTCTTGCCTTCCAGCCTGCTCTGGCAGTTCCCTGGAAACTTGCCCTGACACCAGCGTGTCTACTTAGAAGAGAGAATTTGTGTAGGATGGAACTCCACTTCTGGCCAAACAGTACAACAGACTAGGCATAGATGACCCGAATCAAGGCAGTAAATCATCCATATTAGCTTAGAGACTGTAACAAAAGGACCAAAATTTATATGAAGGCTTTAAGGCCACTTATGAAATCAACCCAAATCAGAGTAAGTATTAAACAATTTTGTAATTCAAGAAAATGGCTACTATATTTACTTGCTACATAATTTGCATATAGTCAGGATGCTCTGTATCATAATCAGTCAGTGTTGGCGTTGGTGGATAGAATTTTACAGCCAAGCTTTGTACTCCATGAGCTGGTGTTTCTTACATGAATTACTGAGTGTTTTTAATGTCTAAAATGATTCAGGATGCTGCTGTTGAATTAAAAGAAGCATGGTGGTGCTCACCATTCTGGGGTTGGTGGCCCAAGACAGGCGTGATATGTGTGTGCTTGATTGGTACAGGAAGATGATCAGAATGAATAAAGAGAGAGAGGAAGTTGGTGACAATGAAACCTTGCAGATTTCTCAGAATGGAAGCATTAGTAAGACAACAAGTGAAAATAAGATGATGCTTGTTATTATGGTATGAAAAGAAATTGGCCATACTGAGTATATAGTTTTCATTTCTTTCCTCCTCTGAAGCTGATGGATTAAAATGAAGTAAATACATCTGCAGAAAATCCTTGAATCTAGAGTGTTTTCTCTTAACTTCACAGAAAACTATATGAAGGAATGGCACAGGGGTTAAAGTGCTTGCCTAGCAGGCTCAGGATCCTGAGTTTGATTTCCCAGCACCACATAAAGCCAGCTGTAGTGGTGCACACCTGTAATCCCAGCACTCAGGAGGCTGAGGCAGGAGGATTGCCGTGAGTTCAGGACCAGGCTGGGCTACAGAGTGAGACCTTGTCTCCAAAAAAAAAAAAAAAAAAAAAAAGGAAAAATATTTGTACAGATTTCTTTCTACTCTCTATAAACTTTGTACATAATATACTTTTCTTAAAATATTTACTATTTTCTCAAGCTTTTTGTTTTAAAATTCAGGTAAGTGTTTAGCTATCTGCTTACTGAAACAGCAGACAGTTTTTCTCATGGCATAAAAATGACAAACAGTACCTGCTAATTATTTTAGCAGTAACTTCCCTCAACAATAGGCCTGATTTGATTCTCAGTAGTCGCTTATCCTTGAGGTTCAGGTATGAAAAACACAAAGTTTCACATCTGCATTATCATGACCTTCTGGTAGTTGTGCTCATAAATGTACCTGGTAAGGAGTCACCAGGCAAGCTGACTTCTGCTAACATATCAGACACATTGTGGCACCATAGAGAGCTGGGCAGGGCTCTGATGAATTCAGCTGATAGTGAAAACGCATGGCTGGTACTGTGCTGGAAGCCAGCAGCAGCCTTTGGTGATTGACCCTGCCCAGCTGACTCAGACCTTGTTCAAGGTGGCAGTTCACTTGCTCTGACAGATCACTGTGATCTGAAGGTATTAAAGCATAGGCCAGCACTGTAGAGGTTATCCGCTGTGGTTTGTTGCTCTGATAAAAATGGGTGCAGGGAATTGAGTGATTTTATAAGCCGAAGAGTTCAGATGTGCAGACCAGTTTATTTCCCAAGAAAATCTGTGTTTTCCTTTCCCAAATCGCTCTTCCTCTTTGTTTTGTACTGCCCTCTCCTGGCTAATAAATTTATTCCTAATGAGTGTTTACAAAACACAAATGGTTGAGACTCTGAGGGCAGTGGTCATTTCTACTTTTGTTAAAAAGTAATTTTAAATTGGATTCTAGGAAATGTGGGGTTGACACACACTGATTAATTTAGATGTGCCTAGATACAAGATTGCCAAGATGATATAAGTGATTGTAGAGAAGGCCCTAGAGGGTAATGTGGTCATTTGTGTGGACTTTGTAATATCTGTGCAAGAGAGACTTTCACATTTATTGTGTCATCAGTCAGATTTTCTGAATCATTGATGTGGAAATCCAGTGTTACTGGAAATAATTTGGACACTTCTTGTTTGTGTTTTGCAGTGGCTGCTAACTTACAGAAGATTGTAGATGATCCCAAAGCTTTAAAAACATTGACATTTAAGTTGGTAAGTGGACAGTTACAGAAAGAAGATAATGTTTTGCCATGCTGTTGACAGCAGGAATAATAATATAGTTTTCTAACCTTCTCTGCAATTTTGTTGTTGTTGTTTTCTTTTGGGGGTCAATTTTTACATTCATCATTTGGCTCCGCAGTGCTTGGGAACATTTTCTGATCATGCCTGGAAATTTTCTCTTGTGCAAGCACAGCTTGTTCTTTCCCCATCGTGTCTTTGACTAAGAGTGGCCGTTTGAGAATCTGAAAGCCTGTGTGGACCGTTTCGCTTCCCGTTTGTGTGGCAACTTGACCATGTAGACAGAATTAGACTTGATTCAAAGCAGCACTCCTATGAAAGCTTTCCTGAGGTGAAAGTCTAGCCATTCTAACTTTTAAAAATCGAGGCTGATTGTTGCGGAAGTGGTTTGGGTAATTTGAAGGGATTGCCGAGCCGCTCACTGAAAGCTAGCGAACAAAGACATAATGACTCACCTCCACATGTGGAATCACAGGAATAGATTTTTTTTTAAAGAAAGTAGATGTTTTAGCAATTTTTATGCACTAGTAGATTTTAAACAAGTACTGTAGAGATACAGAACATTGGGCAGTCTGGGACTGTTGTGAAGCCCCATGATGGTGCCCATGTCTGAAGACTGAGAGGAGCCAGGAAGGTGGAAGTAACCATGTTCTTAGAAGTTTTAGCAGTTGGTACATTAAAGCTGAATGAATTACTCATGTTAAAATTATAGATTAATCTTATTAAAGGCCACTCAATGCCACAAACAGTTTAGGATCTAGATGACCAACACTTTGCTGTACATAGTGTATATTGATGATCTGCCTTGTTTCTTGTAAGAAGTAAATGAAAAATGTGTGTGGCCCAAAATGCTGATTACCTTACAGTAAATGTGAGCCCTGTGCTAATTAACTTTCTGAGTCTTGTTTCTTATCTGGTGCCAGATAGCTAGGCTGGGTGACAAAAGATACACACAAAGATTTTCACAGAAAGAACATATCTGAAGAAATTCTATTTTTAATAAAAGACCATTTTCTTCAGATATATAAATGCTGGATTAACAAATTACAAAATCAATCTTCTGGCTGTGGGATAGTATTGCCATCTCTGCTGTGTATCCAGTTCGTCCACAGGTTTGCACATTCCTGGTATGTGAGAGCCTGTGGTAAGAGAATGGCCCCCATGCTGGCATCTCAAGCCACTAGGAATGGTCTTTTATTTATTTTTTTATACCATCTCCAGAACATTTTTCTAATTTTGGGCATTGGACAGAGCAAAGTATTAGAAAAATTTCATGCTGGCTTATTTTCACTGGCTCTGAATTTGCTTTCATATAAACATGAATAGTAAAACTGGCTCTGCCCTCTGGCAAAGGTTTTCTAAACACAACTACTTTACTCTCTCTAGCTAAACAACAAGAATAATGTAACACTGACACTCGTCTCCTCTTCCACTCAAAATCTACATTTCTTGGATTCTGTTTTAATTCTCTTCTCTTCGTCTCCATTTCTAGCATCTTACTGGGTATTCTTGGAAACCGCGCTTTGTATTGACAGCCCACCAGTGTCCAGTTCGGAATATTGTTCTGGCTGTGGCCAGAATGATTCTTCTATAAATCCAAAATGTTTCCAGAATGAGGCATTCATGGCTTCCAGTGTCCTCTTCCAAAACCTACATCCCTGAACATGGCACAAGCCCCTCCTCAGATTTCCTGTTGTCCCTTACCTCTGATGGCAGGGCTGCTTTCGCCATGGCAGGCGTAGTTGCCCAGGATCACACAGTGGAAGCTGCGGGTTCTGCTCTGGTTAACCTCACAGCCCACACCCTCAACTGACACTCCTTCTTACAGGCAGACCTGGTGAGATCTGACCTCGTGGTTTTCTGTTGCTTTGTGGATTCCTACTTTTGGATAACTGGATACATTTTCATTGGCTGAGACTGAGTCTCTTTTGTACCTTAAAGATTGAGTAACATTGTCTGGCACAGAAAAGTCCTAGGAATACATCTATACTTGTGTTTCTTCCAGCTGCAGCTTGGCAGTGTAGTCATGTGGTGTTCTCAGTAAATAGGAATTGATACCTTTTCCCCCAAAGATAGGCAAAGCTGTTCAGTGAAACTATACTCAAGAGCGACCTTCTGTTCCTGTCACTTAACTCTCTGTCCAGCTGTTAGTTCAGCCGGAGAGGGTTTCTGTTATTGTCAGTAGCCATCCAGGTTGAGATCCACTTAACAAGGTTAATTTAAACTGATTTTTTGGGCTTAATCTTCTGCAGGCCACTAACATCCTGCTAACACTTCAGAGATTCCGATTCATCAGTTTGGTTATTTTATTGGCGCATAAAAGATCAAAGTATTTCAGCAGCTTTTTTCTTCATAAGCTGCTGCTGCTACCCATAGTCCTTTCATCTCACTGCTGTTTATCGTGTTTAGTCTCAGAGGTTTCATTGCTTTCTATAGAAGAATGTCAGGGGCCTCACAGTTGTCTGAAGAACAGCAGTATCTTGCCGCTGTGTTTCTTTCTCTCTCTGTACTGTGGCTTCATTCAGGTGACCATGGGCCACTTCGAAGAAAACCCCTGATGCTTAGGCTCTGTCTTTGGTGTCCTGGTTTATTTGCTTCTGGGGAGCCTGGATTTGGGGAATTTTGACAAGACATCCTGGTGATGCCAGTGCCTAGCCAAGGCTAAGAAGAAGCCTTCCATTGTTTTTCATTTCTTTTTGTTGTTGAGACAGTCTTACTTGGCAGTCCAGGCTGGTCTTGAACTCACTGTGTAGCCCAGACTGGCCTCAAACCCACACCCATCCTCCTGCCTCAGGCTCCTGAGTGCTGAGATTATGGGCATGCACCACCTCAACTGGCTTTTGTGGTGTTGGGGAATGAAACTCAGGGCCTTGCGCTTGCTAGGCAAGCATTCTACTCGCTATGATCAAGCCCCAGGCATTCCGTTGGTAAGTGGCTCAGACACCACGTGCTTAGCCTTTCCCATTCTACCACTTGGTTCAGCTCCGAAGAGTGTTTGTTTTAATCTTGTGCCCAAGAGATAGCGATGTTGGTTTTATAAAGAAGTAACATGATTTTTACCATTGTTGCTTTGTATTTTAACTTGATGTCCGGAATTGTAATGCCACCTGCTTTGGTCTTATTACTCAGGATTGCTTTGTCTATTCTGGGTCTCTCTTGGTTCCATATGAGTTTTCAGATTGTTTTTAAAGTTCTGTGAAAAAGTTGTTGATATTTTGATAGGAATTGCATTGACCAATAAAACAGAACTGAGGATGCAGAGACAACCTCAAATATTCTCAGTGACATGATTTTTGACAAGGAGCCAAAAACATATACTGGGTAAAGGATAGTCTCTTCCATAAATAATGCTAGGAGAATTGGTTATTCACATGCAGAAGAGAGAATCTAGACACTTATCTATTGCCATGCATCAAAGTCAAATCAAAGTGGGTCAAAGACCTAGATTTACAACTGAAACACAGAACCTTTTGGAGGACAAAATAAGCAAAACACTTGAAGATGTAGGGATGGACAAGGACTTTCTTAATATGACACTGATGCGAAAGAAATAGCCCCAGAATCAACAAATGGGATTAGATCAAATTTTAAAAGTTTGTGCACAGCAAAGAAAACTATTGACAGAATAAAGGGAGAACCAGAAGAATGGGAAAACATCTTTACCATCTACACCTCAGACAGGAGGCTAATAACTAGAATATACAAGGAACTGAAGGAAAGGAGACTTCTCAAAATCAAAGACCTGATTAAAAAATGGGCAACTAAAATGAATAGGCAGTTCTCAGATGAAGTTCAGGTGGCCAGCAAACACAAGAAAAGATGTTCAACATCCTTAGTCATTAAAGAAATGCAAATCAAAACATCACTAAGATATCATCTCACCCCAGGGAGAATGGTGCATATCAAGAACTTGAGTAGCAGTCCATGCTGGTGAAGTTGTGGGAAAAAAAGAACCCTTTTACATTGCTGATGGGTTTTAAACTGGTATAACCACTGTGGAGAGCTGTGTGGAGATTCCTCAGAAGGCTGGAAATAAGATTCCATTCAATCCAGTAATACCTCTTCTGGGTATCTTTCCAAAGAGTTAAAACAACATAAGAGAGATATATGTATATCTGTGTTTATAGCAGCGCATTCTACAAGAGCTAAATTGTGGAAAATGCCAAAATATCCATCAACACACTAACAGGTACAAAAATTGTGGCATATGTACACAACAGAGAACTGCTCTTCCATTTGAGGGCTTTGTAGACGAATGGGTGTAACTGGAGACCGTCAGGCTTGGAAAGTTCCTTCGTGTCAAATATAGTTGATAAATATAACTTACGTAAGTATACTTCGTTATTTCCACTTACAGTTGCTAAGACCCTGAGTACAGTAAAATATCCCAAGTAAGTCTAAACTTTTTGGAGTCATCAGCAGTTTTTAAGAGTATAAGGATATTCTGACATTCAGAACTTGGGACCCAGCAGCCTGGAAGGTTCTATGATCTTCTGAGTTTTGGGGTCATTTGCATATTGCTCCTTCTGCGTGCCACAGGCTAAGAAAGACAAGAGATGCTGGAGTGAGCAGTGATTTAGGCAGAGCAGGAGATGCTCGAGGGCCACTTGAGTGCCTGAGGCAGACATGGCCAGGTAGCCAGCCCAGAAACAAGCCTACCTGTGGAGCTCCCAGGCATGGGGACATAGGTGGTACAGTGACTCTCAGAAGACTCCCAAGAATCCCCCCTAGTTCGTCCCCACGGTAATAACCATGGTTGGATCACCCACTCTCACTTGAAATCTTGACTTCCACTACCCTTCAAAAGAAAGGATTTCTCCCTTGGTTTCTCGTCAGTTTGACCACTATTGCATATTGTGTTTTTATTCCTAGTCATTTTAACCTCCTGATATCCTGATAGAGTGCCAGACCGACATAGCTTTGAAGTTTTGGCTGGACTTTGAAGCTTTGCGTGGACCTCACTCTTGCAGTGTGATCTTTTTGTTACCAGCAGTTTGGTAGTTTTCCCTCAGATGTTTGTCACTCAGCTGTTTATCCCACAGAGTGTGTGCATGCCACCATTCAGTGTCTTGAGTAAGCTGGTCGTCGGAAGGGCTGCACGGGAGAGAAGAAGGGAAGGTGTGGGGTAGATGAATCAGTTGGCAGTGGGATTGAGAGCTGGTGGAGGAGGTGACTGCTCCAGTGTCTTGTGGCAGATGCCACCAGCTGAAGTGCCTGTGTGCCTACAGATCCTTGTCAGTAGGGAAAAGCAAAGAAGCACATCTGATCTCACTGGAAAGATTACCTGTCACGTGAAACGAGACACATATAAAAATAGGTGCTTTTCTTTAAACATTGACTAGTGTTCAGACCCTTTAGGTTACTGATTTTCTTACCTAGCATTAATGACTTTACACTGAAAATTATCTTCAAGATAGTTATTTAAAACGTAGATATTTAAAAATAATTACATTCTAGTTGGTTGCTTTTGTAACAGAAAATATTATAGTTGAGAGAAGCTGATTTATACACTGAACATGCTAAGTATATAAAGATTGTGCTGGGCACATTAATTGTGGTGACTGGAAAGGGTCGCTTTTCAAAGGAATCTGATCGTTTTGACAATTTAGCAGAAACTAGGCACAGGGAAAGCAGGTATGGTCTTTGGTAATTAGTTGTCCATTCCTGGAGACTTACCACATTCATTTCTCCTCACTTGTGGCACTTATGTAATGTCCAGTTCTGATTCATGTTCTATAGAGTAAAAAGAAAGTTTAGAATGGTGATCTGAGATCAGTGTGTGTGTGTTCGTGCACATATACATGAGTGTGTGTGAGTGTGTAAAAGCAAGAAAAGAAGGGATGACAGAGGACTTAAAAATAAGTTAGGAATTAAGACCAATAAGAGATTTATAAGGCAGTAGCTTATTTCCAGTTCCTTCTGATTAAAAAAAAAAAAAAGCATTTGGCCAATTGAAGGTAATCAATAATGTCCTAAAACATTATAACACCATTTTTGTAGGGGACACCACAGAGGCCACAGTCTGGGGTTGAAGGGTGCAAGTTTGGATCTGGTTAGCCTGATGAGAAAGCAAGGCGCTGTGGGAAGTCTGTTATACTTCCTTAAGGTACAGCAGAGTACACGCAGGCACAAGTTGCCTCCACAAGTCATGTCCATAGGGTACCATTCTAAGCCATTCTTATATGCGGCCACAAGTCACTGCTGTAAGCTGCTATGACCTGCCTCCTCATAAGAGATAAACCGAGAGCTTACATAGTAATATAAATAGAAGTGAGAATCTGCCAAGCATTTCGTCAGAGAAGGATTTCAAGGCTAACGTGGCAGTGGCCCAGAAGAGCCACGTCAGCATAACTTTGAAAATTTATTTTGGCTCACTGTTTCGGAGGTTCTAGTCTGGGACCAGTTGGCCCTCTTGCTTTGAGCCTACAGTTGGGTAGCACATTATGATTAGAGTGCATTGCTTAGCAAAACTGTTCACCTCAAGAGAGAGAGGAAGGGGCTGGGATCTCACAGTCCCCCTAAAGAGCACACCTCTAGTGACCCAGAGACCTCCCATGGGCCATACCTGTTAAAGGTTTTGCCACCTCCTAGTAGTGCCACCCTAAAGCCCAGCCTGACTTAATACATGGGCCTAAGGGGACATTTAGCATGCAAACTATATAGCAGGCTAAAGTTAATGAGCCATCTTAATACTTAGTGACTATCTTTTTTTCTGGCCAGTTTTACAGAGGAGTTGACTGGGTTTGAAAAAAAAAAACATACATACATCTGAGTGACCTAGCCAATGTCTTTTGCTTATTTTTATAATATTCTTTTAAGAATTATTACTAACAAGATCTAATTAGAAAGTACAATTTAAGTAACTTCACTTGAAAATTTTTGGGGTGTAGATATATGTAGTTGTGTGGTAGAATGTGTGAGGCCTTGGGTTCTGTCTCTATCTCAAAAGGGGTTGGGGGGGAGAGGTTTGAATGTGGCTATGTGGCTTCTTGGCAATTCTAAGTCCTGGTGTGGTGGGATGGTTGTTTTCATGGGTCACAGATTCCCGTGTACCCCCCCCCCCCACCCCCATCTATAGTTAATGGCATAGTGACCAGGTTCGGTTTGTTTAGTTTAGCGGTGCCAAGGATCAGAACAATGACCAGGTAGGTTGCCGACCATTGCTAGCACCTGGTAGTAGTATTTCAGGAGAGTAATGCTTGGGATCTGCCCTGCCAGAGGTGGGCACGAGGCCCCATGACAGACTGTGCCTGCACGTGCATCTGCCATCACGTGAGCAGTCGTTAGAAGCCCACAGCATTGACCAGCCAGCACTAAACTTTCTTTTTCCCTTTCCAGGCTTCTGGCTGCGATGGCTCAGAGATTCCTGACGAAGTAAAGCTGATTGGGTTTGCTCAGTTGAGTGTGAGCTGATGTATGTCCCTTGCCGCCACCCCAATCTGCCTTGCCTCCCAAGTTCCCTCCCGCACCCCTTCCCACCCATCTCCTCTCGCCCTGCACTCCTAGTTCCCAGCAAAATGAGAAGATTGTGAAGAGGCTGGCTTCGATGAAATGGGATAAAAAAAAAATTTAAAACTTACCACACTCCGAGTTCTGCTTTATTCTCTAGCAATCCACAGTACGAGAACGAGCAAATGCCACAGCTGCACGACTGTTGCTGATTTTTCCAAAAGCTATTTACTATTCTTAGCAATCTATTTGGATAGCCCTTAAGTGAGAAGAATCGGAAACACACTCAGGTGGTCCTATTTATTGGCAACAAAAGGAATTTTCTATTAGACGCCTGTTTCTTCTCTCATTTCTGTTAAAATGGTTTAATTGTACATCTGACAATACTGCCTCTTTTATGTTGTACTTAGAAATTAATATACTTATAAAATTAAGATTAATTAGCCAAACTTGAATTCTAGTTTTAAAACTGACTGTGAATTTTATTTTTCATATATTTATGCATTACACACCTTAGCTATAAGAAAAAATGTTTTTGATTATATGCTTCTTGCAGTTAATCTCTTATTATTTAAACTAAAAAAATTCAGGTCTATCTTAGTATTTGTAACTTCTAATTTTTGAAATGATTGAATTAGGAACTTGGATGCTTACTCTTTTGGTTTTTTGCCTGAAAACCAATCCACAATCTGATCGTCTCTTGGGAGAGGGAGGCGCCTTGCAAAATTTCTTATTAAGAATGTGCCTGAGGTTGCTTTTCTTTGGAATAGTCTCAGATCTAAAATTTCCTCTACGTAAGATGGCATATATAAGTTTTTCTTTATTGGAACACTTAGGATGCTATAAAAGTGTTGCCATTCTGTTAGATTGCTAACTGTGCACCCATCTCAGATTTGGCTCCCTGTAAGTGATAGGGTTTGTTATTTTAAAGGTGATAAACTTGAAAATACCAGAATCTGAGTTTTACTTGAAATTCCGTACAATATCCAGGTGGAATGGAAGTAATAGAAAGGGTTTTGTGCAATGACTGAAAGGTAAACATGCCGTTAAGTTTCAAAAACAAACACTTTGAACCCAATTAGCCCTCTGCTTGACTATGTATTAAGGAACTAGTAAAGCTTAGAATTTTCAAAATTGGAGTCTAAACTTTCAGGGAAGTGGGCTCCCAGGATGGTACCATTGCTCTTTCCTAGCTAACCCTAGATAAGGCAGCTCTTTAATGTACTTTAAAAAGCAAATATATATTACTAAGGAAAAAGTTATTTATAATTGCCTTGTCATAATTGTTAAGGTGTTCTAGAGCCATTTGCATACAGTTTAATGTAATTTCATTCCATTCTATTGTTTACACAATGATTACTCAAAAGATGACTGCAAAGGTAAAAGGAAAATAAAAGTGTATTGCACAATGAAGTTCTGTTCTATTGCTTCGTTCCTCCTTTGGGTGTTGTCCGCACTGCTGCAATGATATTTAGCACTTTCATAAAATCTCTAGTACAAATTACCTAGTGAGAAGTGCCCTAGAGGGAGAAGAAGGCCCCTGTCCAGTCACAGAAAATCAAATTTGACAACTAACTTGAATTAGCTTGAGGAGAGAATGAAAGGCAAACATGCACGCTCCATGTAGACAGCCTTTGAATTAAAGGCACATGGCTTCAGGGGACAAGAGAGAGTAATTTTCTTTCACCTGCTTCATTCATTTTGATGCTAGGGATGTTGAGGTACAGAGTGGTGAAGTGACCTACCCAGCGCCCTTCCAGAGCTGCTTTGGAGAGCTGGACTCCCAGGATCCTGACTTCCTGATATCTAGAGCAGCATCTTGAGAGCCTTCTGTGCGACTACAACTTGTGGGTGAAACCAGCGTAAGACAGAATCCACATCTTTTATCATAAAGAAAAGCACACAGGAATAACTGGAGAACTCTGTAACATAATGATAGATATCATTTAATATCTGTTTGATTTACACCCAGATTCCCTTATTCTTCTTAGTAGCATTTGAGGTAGCTTGCATTCGATCATTTAACATAAAAATTTTAAAGCATCTAGAGAACTTAGGATGAAGAGACAATGATAATTTTTTTTACAGGATAAATGACATACTTCAGTTACAATACATAATTCATGGTTACCTGCATGATTCCTACAGTACAAACTTCCTAAACACCATACTCACTTATCACCCAATGAAGCAAAAATGATATACAAATTAAATGTATATTTAAAACATTTAAAATGTTTTAAAAACTCTTCAAAATTCTGCTTTTCACAGAAATAGAAAAAAGAATCCTGAATTTTGTGTGGAACTCCAAAAGACACTGAACAGCCAGAATCCTCACACTTCCTGATACCAAAAATCGATAGGGTTCAAGAAATCCAAGTTTATGGTACTGGCATGAAAACAGACATGAAGACTAGGGGGCCAGGGTAGAGAGTCCAGGAGTGAACCCACACATGATTGGTGTATGTGTTTGTGTGTGGTACTAGGGATTGAGCCTGGGAACTTCACACCTAGCTGCATCCCCAGTCCATTTTCATTTTTGGTTTTGAGACAGAGTCATGTTTGTTAAAGTGCTCAGGGTAGGCTGGAACTTGTGATTCTCCTGCCTCACCTTCCCAGCGTGCTGAGATTAAAGGTCTTCACTAGGGCTCACCTGTAGTCAACTGACTTTTGACTGGGGGTCAAAAGTATACAACAGGGAAAGGATTGTCTCTTTGATAAAATATATTGTAAAAATTAGGTATTCACACAAAAATGAATTTAGAACCTTGTGTTACATCATATATAAAAACTCAAAATGGATTACATATTTAAAATATAGAAGAAAATGAGGCACTAGTAATGATAGCCAAGATGTTGTGGAAACAAGTGCCCGTCTGTATATGAATGGGACAAGAAAATTGGTATGTGAGTTTGTGGTTTATATACACTCAATAGAATACTGTCGTGACTGAGAAGGAAAAAATTATACCGTTTGCAGTGGCATGGATGAACTTGAAGTTCATTTTGCTCAGTGAAATTTTGTATGATCTTATATGTAGAATCTAGAAAAGTCAAATTTACAGAAGCAGAGAGTGGAATGGTAGAGCTAGGGGCAGTAGAAATGGAGAGGTGTTTATCAGATGTTACAAGGTTTAAGCTAAGTAAAATTGATAAATTCTAGACACCTTATGGATAACTTGGTGATTATAGGTGATACACTACATAGCTGTCTTGAACTTAATGGGATTTTTTTTTTGAACAGGGAGTGGAAAGAGGAGTGAGGAAAGATGTGAGAGAAATGAAGTGACAGTGCTGTTCACACTCAGTGGCAGTGCCTGAATTCAAAAACATCATGCTTTATTTTTCCATCCTGTACCATTGTATGAAACATGGTTGTGTGCCTTGTTGAATTTGTTCACACAGGCATGCTGTGATCATGTGTACCTGTGTACTAATGATTTAAGATCTGTGTTAATGTGGCCCATTGCAAGCCAATGCTTTACTCCATTTGGAGTGTTTCTTGTGAAGTAAGCCAGAATTGTGATCCATAGCAGTCACTTACTCCACCAAGCATTTTTACTCAAAGTAGCCTCCACTTGCCACCCTCCTTCCTCAGCCTCTCAAATAGCTGAATTACTAGTGTGTGCCACCAAGCCTGGCGTCTGTTATCTCATTCAACCTTAACCCACTCAGTTGTAAACTGGTACTGCATTGCAAAGATGAGGGAATGAAGGGAAGACTAAGCTACCTGATAACACGACAAATACTGCAATGTGAGGCTGGTATTCGAGTGTAGGCATATCTGATTCCAAAGCTTGTATTCATTATATCAGACAACCTCCTAATCTAATAAAGGAAATATTTTATTGTAGGTTTACTCTGGACCAAGCATTAAATCAAAGACTTTTCCCTCGTGACCTTGGTTAAGCCTCACAATAACTCTAGGAAAACAATTTATTATGTGCAGTTTAGGGATGAGGAACTAGATGTACAGAGTTCTTAAGCAACTTGTCTAAAATCATCCAGTTACCAAGTAACTGAGAGAATTTGAACTAATTCAGTACCCACCGTTTTTGGTATAAGATTTGTGTTCAAAATCATGCAGTCTTAGAAGGTTCCCTGGAGACAGTCCTGATAGCTTCCCTGTAACATAGGTTTTGGGTTTGATTTTCATTGCATTATTCATCCTATAACTTTCTATTCATCAGACTCCTTTGTAATCTGGTTTCTAAATCTAGGACGGTATTGTGGTTTAGATCTAAATGTCACCCAAAAGTCACATGTGTTGAGAAGGTGACTGAGTATGGGCACTGTATTTGTCAGCACAGTCAACCACTGATGTATCCATTAGCTGAATGGGCTCTTAGGAGGCGGGGCCTGGTGATACCCAGGAAGGGTGTGTTCTTGTCCCCAGCCCCTCCTTTCTCTCTGCTTAGATTCTGGCTGCCATGGGTTTCTCTGCTATGCTCTTACGCCATTTCTGCCATTTCTGTCTCAGAGCCAGAAGATCACGGCCGGATCCATGAGCCCAAATGTGTTACGATTGTCAGGTACTGTGTCCCAGTGAAGGGCAAGTGACTAAGAAGTGCAAGGTAAGTGATTTTCCTGATACCAGAGAAGCAGACACAGTGGTGTGAGATGGAACAGTTTTAGTTTCACATTTTATCTTGAATAAAAAAGATTTACATAAAAATTGAAGCATCACATCCTATAGTATTAATATGCAAAACTCAAATGCCGTCTGCCCGGGCTTTCTTATTATATGTGTGGATTCACTGAAGTTCCATTTCAGTTCACTCAAGCTCATTATATACTACATTAATTAATTAGTTGATCATTAACTTTTAACATGAACATGCTAGGAGCATAATTGAGTAGAAGGACAAATAAACTGGTTGCTGCTTGGCTGAACTGGTTCATCCATTCAGCGGCAACTGTTAAGCTGCTGTTGAGTTTTAGAAATTCTGATCAACTAATTATCTTTTGTTGTCACAAAAAAATATTGTACAGGGAGATGCTTAGCCTAGTGGCACAGGCATATAATCCTGGTATTTTGTGGAGCTGGGGCAGAAGAATTGCAAGACGGAGTCCAGCTTCAGTAAGTTAGTGAGACCCTGTTTCAAAATTAAAAATCAAAATGGGCTCAAGATTATTACAGTTTAGTGTGAAGGTGTTGGGCTCAATCCCTAGTTCCACAAAAAAAAAAAAAAATGTACAAAGAGAGTCAGAGCTAACCTAATGGAAATTAAAAGAAGGTAGAAGGTTACAGCTCTACAACATAGATTTGTTGCTCTCTGCAGTCTCTTAAAGATATCAGGTGGCTGGGGAGAGGGTGTGAGACAGTTACCTTGTCTTCACATTGCTGAAACTACTAAACAGCTCTGGGCAATGGCCTTTGAGGTATTACCTGAGGCATGGTCCTCTTCTGGGTGTGGCTGAGAGTTGGGGCATGAAGATGTGGGTAAAAGCAATTAGGATGCCCTATTGGCCTACTGGGTTCAAGTCAAAATCTAAACCTTGTGGAACAAAAGAGCAGGATCTGACATCCCTAAGAGGTAGTTCCCCATTTCCTACAAAGCTGCCCCAAACATCCTCCAGCCAGCCACTCAAGAGATACTTAATATTTCCTTTGGCTGCAACGGCTTCGGTCGTGAGTCCATCCAAGGTGACGGTACCTTGCAGCTTTTCTGGATGCATCTGCCTCTCTCAGCTACCTTTAATCACGTCTGTGAGGATCATCTCCTCTCTAGGACTAAACAGAAAGTTTGACACTTCCCATGTGCAAGCCCACCTTTTATTTTCCTACATAAGGATCCTCCCTCACACTCTCAGCAGTTCAGTCAATGAACACTTCTCCTTTATGCCTTTATGCTACAGCATAAACCTTAATGTAGCTTCTTTAGGGTGGCATTATTTTGCTCATTTGTGAATTCTTTCTTAAGGAGAGCACACTGATCCAGTGCACTAGATCTGGTAATAACTAAAAGTTACTAGAACCAAAAGTGGCTAGCAGTCAGGGCTGGTAATACTGATTGCAACAAGAAACAGAGAACAAAGGTTGGAAGCCACCGTGCATGGCCTCAGGAAGAGTGGCAAACAAAGCAAAGGAATGGCAAAGTAGTTAAAGTGCTTGCTTTGCAAACTCAAGGCCCTGAGTTCAATTCCCCAGCGACCCCCCCCCCCC